>JBBPLK010000269.1:0-27753 GCA_038089735.1 Exsudoporus frostii
TTTTCAATGCATGCACAATCGCACTTGATGTTGTCAACGTCGTCGAATTCACATGTTCACTATTGTTATCGTACAAAATTACATCCTTAACTCGTCGATGATGCAGACTACTTTGCCTGCAGCTTTATTCGCCTTCTTGAAGACTCTGTCGATGCTACCCTTGGCGACACCGTCGATGAACTGGAGCGGGGCTGTTGGGTTGTTGACTGTCGCCGAGGTGCAATGGATGACGTCATGGACTGGCGTGTACAGAGGATGTCTTTACGGGGGGCCAACGCAGTCATGGGGCTAAACGCCTTGCAGACCCATTCCCCTGATAACCCCATCCGGACCCAGCGCAATGCATGAGTCGGTCAGCGTTGGAGCCCCGACGAGCTCAATGCACTTGTCAGCGCCCATTTCGCTCGTCAGATGCATGACCTCTGGTGCGACAGACCCGTGTCGAGGATGACGGCGACCTTGGACTGTGCGCGTGTGGTCAAGACGACGCGGCGACAGTTGAACACGGCCGATTTGGCGAGGGAAGCAACAGCAAGGCCGACACTGGTGGTGCCTCCTCGAACGAGGTGCGTGTCGTCCGCCTAGAGTGCGAGGGCATCGAGGGTCCCCCAAGCTGGGTGTAGACAACGAGGGTTAGCCACGAAGCAGCGTGCCTGCGAGATCGGTCTCTGGAATGGCGGCGAACTGCGCCCAGGTCATGCCCGAGGGAAGACTGATGCGGAGGCGATACCGAAGCATGCGGTACCAGCGTGAGCTCGGCGTATCCACCTAGGGACTTATTTCACTAGTGGAGGCGGTGAGTGGGATGAAGACGGAGCGTCGAACCGCCTCCCCATGCCGCCCATGATGGCAGCCACGACGTAGCGCACCGCCTGCATCGTGTACCTGGCCGACGCACTCGATGCCGGAGCGACCCTGGCGGGTGAAGAGCTTGAGACAAGGGGTGGCTGGTTGTGGACACAAGCTCGGCGCGGACATCATGAGTGGCGTGAGAAGGCAGCCTCGTCGACTCTTCCTCCTCCTCCTCCTACGTTCGGTCAACCATGTCATTCTTTGGTGCGGGGGCTCCATCGACGACACCCGCCGCGACGGCCGAAAAGGACATCGAAGTCACAGAACCACCCTCGGACTCCATCTCCTCGCTTGCATTCTCCTCTGCCGCCGACTATCTCGCCGTGGGCAGCTGGGATAACAATGTCACTCGTGTTTTCTTCATATCTCGCCAGCCATTGACCCCCCATCCAGGTCCGTTTGTACGAGGTCGGCTCAGGTGGTCAGACACAGGGCAAGGCCATGTACGCCCACCAGGGGCCCGTACTCAGCGTTTGTTGGAACAAGGTGGGTGCCATATCATCGCCGTCATTCGAAATCGTCTCAGTCGCCCTCAAGGATGGCAATAAAGTGATCTCAGGCGGTGCAGACAGCGCCGCACGCATGTTCGACATCACGAACGGCCAAACGACACAAGTCGCGCAACACGATGCGCCAATAAAAGTCGTCAAGTGGATAGAAACACCACAAGGCAGCATTCTCGCCACCGGCAGTTGGGACAAGACACTCAAGGTCCGCGCACACCGCCATTGATCGCGAAACTCGGCGCTGACATCATATATTCACCATTGGACAGTACTGGGACCTCCGTTCGTCAAGTCCTGTTGCAACAGTGCAATTACCGGAGCGTTGCTACACCATGGATGTGCAGTACCCTCTTCTCGTCGTTGGCACTGCGGAGCGTCATATTCAAATATTCAATTTGACAAATCCCTCCACGCCGTACAAGGTCAGTCGTGATGTCACTCTCCAACTGAACTCGTTAATGTTGGTGGATGCAGACAATAACATCGCCCTTGAAGTGGCAGACACGTGTAGTGTCGTGCTTCACCAACTCTTCAAGTAGCGGCTTTGCTGTTGGCAGTATCGAAGGTCGCGTGGCCATACAGTACGTCTCTTCCAGAAGGACTTTCCTCATGTTGACGTGTCATTTATACAGATACGTCGAGGACAAGGATAGCACGTGAGATTTTTTGTGAACTCGTAACGACAAGCCTCTCACGCTCGTCGCAGGAACAACTTTTCTTTCAAATGTCACCGCAGAGACCAGACCCCTAACGCAAAAGATCAATCACTCGTGTATGCTGTGAACGACATTTCGTTCCACCCTGTCCACGGAACTTTCTCTACCTGCGGTACGCCTCACCCACCTCGCAACGTGTTTTCGCTCATGTTTGTATGAATAGGCTCCGACGGGACTATTCATTTCTGGGACAAGGACGCACGCACGCGGCTAAAGAGTATGTTTAATGTACTGAACATGTAGTGCCCTGCTCTTACCCTTGTGTTTCGTAGCGTTCGAAGCGGCGCCTGGCCCGATCAGCGCCACCACGTTCAACCGCAATGGCACCATCTTTGCATACACCATATCCTACGATTGGTCAAAAGGACACAGTGGAATGACCCCTGGTCATCCAAACAAACTCATGTTGCATGCATGCAAGGAGGAAGAGGTGAAGAGGCGACCAAAGAAGTAGATGAAACCGTATCCTTGCTAGTGAGCAGATCTTACCTCAAAGTTTGTACATGCATGTATGCTCGGTCGTCTTCGATGTACAATAATACCATCTTACTGCTGATACTTGGCACAGCTCTGCGGATACACGCGAGTGTTTTATTTCTTTCAGGCTCGTATCGGCTTTTTACCACAGGAATGCGGTACGTACAGCGTTGAGATGAACCACTGAGGTCGACCCATCAGAGTGACCCCTATGAGATACATGCTATGCTACCAGGGATAGCTACATGACACGTACAGAAAGAACGACAAAAGAAAAACATCACACATCTGCCCACAGATGCTTTGCAACAATCTCCGGGACGCGATCGCCGACCTGAGACAAGGCCGTGATCATCCGCTCCTGACAGAAGCGGATGGTGTGTGATGAGCAACGACAGTCGCCTTACGCGCCTACCCAAAGCTTGGAAGAAAAAAGCCTTGCCCTCGAGGGGTGAATACGAAATTGCTCTCTGCCAGGCAAGAGGGCAGATACTGACCATGCATCGAGCGTTCTTCACTAGCGACGACTCGGCGTGGACGAGTGTCTTGCTCCCCTTTCCTCTGTTGAACACGCGAAAAGTACTTTTGTTTTGAATCACGGGACAAACACAATCCGAACCGGTTGTTCTCCTCAGCACAAAAGAGTTTCGAGCGATGGTAACTCGGGTTCACCGTGCAGGCAACGATGGGCGACGGGTCGGTGAAACGCACAGCGATCTGGAAGCGTTCACCAAGCATGGCAGGACGCTCCATGATGCAGTGGACAGAGAATTAACTTGCAACCTAGCGCAAATGACAAAGAGGCAAAATCATCCGAGCGAGAAAAACATACATCACTTTCCAACCGTCCAGCGTCTGAGCGTAATCAATCGGGACGAAATACACCAGCACTGGCGACGAGCGCGTACGTTTTCAAACGAACCCAGGCCGGCCAAGTTGGGGTTAGCAATACCTGGAGTTGCTCGCTCGAGGATCGTTCCCACTGGGGCTCCAGTCCTCTGGAACGCGTGTCACGACCACATCAACTTGAACATGTATCCGTGTCTGTTCACACTTGGCCGAGCTCGGCTCGTTGCGTCTGCCCAATGTTGGACCCCGTCGACCGCTCTAGGTGGAGGAAGCGTCGACCATTAATCGCGGAACTTGAAACAGTTAATGTGAAGAGTGTGCGCGGAAAAGTATCAAGGAGAAAGGACTTTGAATTTCCCTGGACGAGAACTTGCACTGACAATGGTTGGGCCATTCGAGTATCAATGGTTTATTGCTTCGACTACTGTCTCGGA
This sequence comes from Exsudoporus frostii, assembly GCA_038089735.1. Lineage (NCBI taxonomy): Eukaryota > Fungi > Basidiomycota > Agaricomycetes > Boletales > Boletaceae > Exsudoporus > Exsudoporus frostii. The sequence continues at coordinate 3,835 of JBBPLK010000269.1, forward strand.
GGTACTTGTGTGATGCAGAAACGCGGATGAGCCACATAAAGGAAGTCAACCCGTTCTGTGTACCAAAATGCCAACAAGGTCTATGGATCCACCTCTCCTGAAGGCGGGTTGGCGTAATGGTAACGCGCTAGTTTCCGGCGCTAGAGATTCTGGGTTCGAGTCCCAGGCCTGTCGCTTTTTGCGGCTCGCTATTTATGTAGGGATTCGCAGACTTCATTGTTTACACCCAGCTTGTACATCTACTAAGGCTACTCTTACACAATTCGACCAGATGCTCGACTGAATCTGTCACAACAGTACGCTTTCGAAAACAGGAGTCTCAAAGGTGCCGTCAGGGTCTAACGCACAATCAATTCACAATTGGGCAACATGGAATGACCTGGACTTGCCTTGCCCTTCACGGTAAATATACTCTTTGTCCTTTGCTGCGAGGTGCATCATGTAACTTGCTGTCTCATGGGCCTCGGTCGCAACCTTTGCATTGTGGAACGCTGCTGCACGAACAGCGGCGGCAGCTACGTGATATCTCGAAACGTTGTTGCAAAGCATCATCTTGACACATCTTGTCAGAACAGATCGATAAAGAAAAACTAAAATAACGAACGTCAAAAGGAGATGTCGTGGTCCCTTCTTCTTGATACCTATTCGTCGTCATTACTCATGAGACCCAGACAGGAAAGTGTAGCAACTGACCCCCCAATTGTTATCCTTGCGACACTGGGCCGACCGAACAACAAACCCTTCACCTCCATTGGATAGCTGTGATAGTTGATGATGATGGGTCTATCCGGGGTGAAAAGCGAATCGAAATCTTCATTGCTGAGTGCGTGAGGGTGACTCCCGGACGGACCGAGAATCATCAGATCAGTCACATTCACGACGCGTACACGAAGGGCAGGGCTTGTCTTGCGGAGGAGTGCTGCTGCTGCAATCACCTCGAATGTAACCTCTGTACCGATGCCAACGAGGACACTAAGCCATTTGTCAAGAGCATACTGTAAGCACAAATAACTCTCGTACACATCGGGATTCACACCCTCATCAACGCTTGCAAATTTCCAAACAGAGGCACCAGCCACGCAATGCTTCACGGGAATTAGTTGTGTCATCCCAAGGTAGCCAAACACGTACACGATCAGCCTCCTCCGGACTCAGCCATACTGCGGTCGGTTGCTTACTACCAACCATGAGGTTAATGTAGTTTTTGGCCCTTAAACAGTGCGCCATAGTGGAAAGGAAACAATTCGCATCGGGTGGGAGGTAAACGCGCGCAAGTCTTGGTTTCAGATTGAGTACAGCACCGATGAATGAAGGGTTTTGGTGCGAGAAACCATTATGCTCCTGCCTTGCCCAGGTGGAGGTCTCCAGGTAATTGACAGAACCAATATCATGGCGCCAATTAGTCTCAAAGGCCTAAACAATCGCCGCTGTCAATGCATCGCAGAAGACGAATGGACAATACGAACCATCTTTGCAAACTTGCTATATTGCACCATCATGGTATGGACAATGCCTATGAAGGCTTCGTACGTCGGGAAGAGGGCTGTCCTGCCTGTAAGTGTATATCCCTGTAGCATACCTTGACAGGTGTGTTCAGAAAGAATTTCGATAACACGCCCCCCCTGTGCACGGCAAGCAACGTCCCACTGAAAGTTTCGCCCGGTGATGTCGAATACAGCATCGAGCTTATTCGAAACAAGCTCGTCGGGGGAGAAAATCCTAAAGTTGGATGGGTTGCTAGCAAAGAAGTCTAAGTTTCGGCAAGCAATGAAAGATACGCGACGCTCACCATTTAATCACCTCACGAAGAAAGCTTCCAACCGTTTTCATACAGCTCGCCTCGCGGCCGTTCGGGACACTGAATGGCGTCCAATTAGGAACTTCCAGTGGCTCAAAGGCTGCATAAGCCTCCTTCCTAAAACCGAGCCGCTTCTCCTTGGCATCAGGAATAATTTTCGTGATGTCATTCATAGGTGCGCCCTCAATCTCGTCTTTTGTGCTGTGGAGAACGAAAAGCTCCTCGGGACGATAGCTGGATAACCAATCCTGTAGCGATCCAAGCTCTTCTTCCGACGTCTTGGCCTCGGGGAGCGGTACTTGGTGTGAACGGAATGAACCTTCCACAAACTCTCCATGTAACTCCTTGGGGCCAGACCAGCCTTTCGGTGTTCGTAGAATCAGCATTGGCCAACGAGGCTTAACAATAGGTTTCCCTGAGCGTGCTGCGTGCTGGATACGAGAAATCTCGCCCAGGGCCCACTCCATAGCCCCAGCGAGGTCTTTGTGTATGTTTTGCAAGTCGTCAACGATACAAACTTGATAACCATAACCACTGGAGACGTGTTCGTAAATGTATATGTTTGCGGCGATGGAATGCTAACCTGAACAGTGAAACCAGCTCCTTGTCGTCCATACATCCGAAGATGGTGCGTTCTGAAATCTTGAATCCATTAAGGTGCAGAATAGGAAGTACAGCGCCAGACTCTGTGGGGTCGATATATTTGTAGCCATGCCATGCGGTTGCAGTGGGGCCGGTCTCGGCTTCTCCATCACCGACAACGCAGGTGACGATGAGGTGCGGATTGTCCATGACAGCACCAAATGACACGCTGAGGGCATATCCCAATTCTCCGCCTTCATGGATACAACCAGGTGTCTCGGCGTTGATATGACTGAGAGACAGTCAGCTTCAACCTGAAAGAATGGGAAATACGTAGAGCTCGCCTCGGGAATCCTCCGGGGGTGCTGAATTTCGTGATGAGCCTCGTCAAGCCAAGTCTATCGCGGGAATAGCGTGGCCAGAAAGATGCGAGTGATTCCTCCAGCCATAGACAAGAGAGAATGGCAGGTGCGCCGTGGCCTGGAATAGGGGTTAAAAAAAAGAAATCAGTTCGCAGACAGAATATACTCAGGAACAAAACTAACCTGGCCCTACGACTAGCAGGGCATCAATATCAGTCTTCTTGATAATGCGATTCAGATGCGCATATACGAGGACGAGGCCGGGACAGGTTCCCCAGTGCCCGAGCAAACGAGGCTTGATGTCTTCCGAGGTGAGCTTCCTCTCGAGAAGAACATTGTCTCTCAAGAATATCATCGCTAAGGACATGCGCCTGAGCACAAGCCGGAAAAACTGAATAGGGGCTATTTACCGGCAGCGATGTAATTCGCAGCCCGAGTGAACTTGTCGAGGGAAGAGATTTCAGCTGCAGCGATGGCGGAGCCATAACTGGTTTGTGGGCGATAATCTAGCACAGAATCAGGGAGATGGGAGGGGTCAGCGGACGGGTTGGGCTGAGCGAGACGCTGAGCAGGCATCGTGGAGCTGGCGCAAAGTTGCCGGTGGGTCGAATGTGTTTATATAGCTCTTGGATTACCTACCGTATATCTTTGGTGTATCACATTATCTCCTACGCGTTCGGTTTGGGGCAACACGTCCCTCTATCTAGGTACATAATAACACCGCTCATTTTCGGGGTAGAGCAATTAACGTGGTGTGAGCCCCGCGGTCCACGGATTGCACCCAGAACTTCCTAGGACGACGAGCTTCACCTTCTCAAGTCCCCAGACAATCGGCGCACTTCCCCCGTTGTTTCTATACACCGCCCGGCCTGGGCTCGGGCTTGGCTTGATAGGGGCCCAGGCTTGGGTCCGGCTAGACAGGGGCCTGTTAGAAGCTAGGTCCAGGTACAACATTAATTAGATAGGTACGGTAACTAGGTACGATTTGTAATAGATACACCCGCTCTTCCCCCAAAGATGAACGGCAAGGAAACGTCGAGCGAGTGCGGGATCAACTCAGGCTTCCATTCAAGAGAGCGAAGTGGGAAAAGAGTGTATATGTAGTAGATGAGTGAAGGGGGTTACTAGTACCCACAAACGAAGCGGCGAGAAAAGATAGAAATCATGTTCAGTTCGAACGTCAAGAGGGTGACAGTTCACTGTTGGCGAGTCATCAGGAAAAGCCTCATCCCTGAATTTCAAGAAATTGGCCTTTAGCCGAAATCTGGATCGAAAGAACAGTTGGCGCTGCTGGTCAAGGGGCTATAGGGAATAAGGTGAACACTACACATTATCTAACCTTGTTGTCATTGTATCTAGGTTTTACTAACATGTAGCGATAGGCGATTGGAAGTAGAGGAGGGATTGATTCCAACTGGCATACATGATTGCATACACGAAATATTCCGAGTGACGTGGGTCGTTGGCCCTGGTGTGCACATGTGTAATGACCTAGGTCAAAGGCTATTTTATGGCCAGAGCAATAAGCCCCGAGCGTTGTAAGTAACCCAGAGCCCCTGCCAATAGATCGTCCGGATAACAAATTATCGTTCGATACCACTACAAAGTCTGGCCTGGAGAGTCAAGTCAGAGCTACCTCGTGACGGCGTGATATAAAGAAGTCCAATCGTCTTCATAACTTATCAGTAAAGATGTTTACAATAATATCCATACAGCCGTGAGGAGTGAGATGCCAAACGCAACGACCGGCGCTCGTAGCGCCCCAGCACCACTCCACCCCGGGGGTACTCCGAGAACTACAGAAGGTTGCGTAAGGTGATACGTGGATGTTACGACCTGACCTTGTGCGTTGGTCGCTATGAGGGTGTATTGATCCGAAACTACCGGAAGCGCGGTGGCACCTATTGCGGAAACAAGCATTGGTGGGTACGTGCTAGCTCCGAGTTCCGAGGCAACGATTTCCCCCAAAGTCGCAGGAATGGCAGTGTTGAAGGTGTAAGGTGGCGTTGTATACGTTGGAGTCGCCAAGAGGTAGTTGGGTAACGTGGTTGCCACGGTGGCAGACGCAGAGGAGAAAAACGAATTAACGAGAGCAGGGGGCTCGACAGCCGCCGAAGAGTTTGTGAGCGCGTACAAGCCAATCATTGGGGGTTGTACATAATCAATACCGTAACTGTTCAAATGAGTGTGTGAACACGAGGGAGAAGGTTCCGACCCTACCTCCAGACAGAGTATACAGTGCGTAGAAACGGCGTTCCTAAGGAAGTCGTTATAGAAGCAGTTTACAGGGAATAGTGATCAGTCTTACCAAGCTGCCAGTCAATACCATCTGCGCTGGGCGGCGAAGCCTTAGGCCAACACAAACATAGGTTGGGATCACCTGCCGTGGGACCGATCATATAATCGGTAGGCTGAAGAACAAACGCAGTCCCATCTCTGCCACAATTGTTAGCGGGACCTTATAGAAGGTGGCTGCCGCGTACCCGAAACTAAATGTCATGGTCGCAGACGACGCACAAGGGATCGCCCATTGTCCACCTGAGGATTATTCAGTCAATCGTTTGGATGTCCAGCAATCTCTACCCACTCTCATCCACAAGCCGACTGTCAGGGAAGAGTGCATACAATCGCGTCACCTACGAAGAAGAGGTAAGTTCAATGGTATATACCCTTACTCGAGATTACTCACATCTTGGTAGGGTCCGTACAATCCAGGGGTTCCTCTACGTAGACTCACCCTCAGCATGCCACATCCATGGTATGATCCGAATAACACTTACACATCTAAAAGTGCAATCGAAGAATTTCCAGTGGGTCCGGGATACGTGGGTATCAGGGTCAGCGCACTCCCATTGACCTACCGAAAGGTGAGCAAGGGCCAATTCCCACTTCCCATGGTACATACTGCGAAGCCTGTCATATGAATGGCCCAGTACATATATCCTGAGGTATTCGTCTGTGTTCCTACCGGAGAAAAGGGAACTACATTATTCCAGACAATCTTGCTCTCATTCTGTACAACCGAGACATCAATAGCACCTGGAAGTTATCAGTGGATCTAATAAGCTCGCTGGTCAGTATGACAGAATTGCCCCCCACCCAACGCAAGCGATCCAGTCGAGTTTCGTGTCAAGCGCAGTCCGAAAATGGGGTAGTCGAGTATGCCTTGTTGAGACAAACTCGCAACAAACGGTGAGGCTGCAAACCGCAAGGTTTGAAAAACATCGATCTCGCACACGGAACACGCACCATTCGGGGTAGATGCGTAAATTTCCGACAGTCGAGGAAACCCCAGCCCGAGAACGCCACTAACATCATCAATGAGCGTGACATTTGAGTTTGTCACCACGCCTACAGAGTTCAAGCAGGCTATGATCGATCATTGAAATGCAACGATGATTCAGCATGCTCACCGAAAGCTTGACTGGGTACCGTCACGTTCGAGACCTCGACGGACTCCCTTGCAACAAATCCCGATGCGCCTTGAGGAATCCACGATATCATTGGATAGCTCGACGGTAGAAACGCTGAGAAACACTTACTGGTGCCATCGGCATAACTGAGGCTGAACAAGGTATCGTTGTTGTTGACCGAAACAAACGTCGGGGATGCATACGTCAATGGATATTTTGGAACCGCCGAGCAGGTCGTTGTGCTACAAGCCGTCGAGACCAACCAGACTAGCGAACGACACCGTTTTCAGCAGAGAAAGAATATACAGAGAATTCCGACGAACAGTCAGATGACCCAGTGTCTATCGACGCACGAAAGCTGATTTGGCCGGCTTGAATGACAGTATAGTAGGTACTTTGAGGAATGAGCGCTCTTGCTTCTCTACCAGGTGTGAACGAGCGCTTACCCGTCGTCAGCTAATGAGACAGGGGAAATTCCGTCGCTGTTCGGCGCAGTGCTGTTTGACTGAGATGCATTTGACAGCAGTTGGCCCACCTGCACGTTCGGCAGGGATGTCGATGATTTCGCTAAGGCTGTTCCCAGGCAAAAAGAAAGAAATAATAAAGATGATGCTGAGAACGAGCGCGACATCCCAGTTCCTGCGGTGAGCATCTACTGAGACTCCAACATCCAACGTGGGTAGACCGAGAGCGCTTGTGGAAGTAGTGAGTATATGAAAAGAGAGCTTGCCGTTTTCGAGCACTGACAGTAATAAATGATGACCGCGCAACCGTCGCGACTGGGTGGATTGACTGACGTGGCGACAGCTGAACACAAAGGAGGGTGGAACTTCGTCAGAGCATTTGCTCAGTCAAAGAATATCTGATATCGCAGAGTAAACCAAAGTATTTGTAGTGTAGAAAGACAGGTATCCAGAAGCACACATAACTACAGATGTAATACATCCAGGCATTCCAGAACGAACAGAGTCACTGGGGCGAACGCACACTGTAATAAGACGAGGCTGAAAGACAAAGGAGAAAGGAAAAGGAGCGACGGGTATGACAAAATGAATACGGCATAAGTAAAGGGATAAGCCTCTCAAGGATAGGCCAAGAGCATCCCGGGAGAATCGTTCACCGCTTAGCGAAGACCTTTTTCAGGAGAGCGAGCACCTTCGGTACATTCAGTTGAACATACTCCAGGTCTAGCAAATGTTTGTTATCTTTTTGCTATCGGGGTCGATTGAGTATTGCGTCAGTTAGGGAGGATAATTGAATACCTTCTCCAGTAGATCGTCAATTTTCAGATCCATCTCAAGAATTGCTTTCTCCCGTCCCTTGTAGTGTAGTGAGATGATAAAGGTTCCGGGACTTGGTGATGTAATATTAAAGTAAATGTTCGGGCGGCTACACCAAAGGGTGAGAGTCAGACGATAGCACTCAAGGACGCGGGGAACTCACCGATTGTCTGGGACATTGCTCTCGACAATGATCCCTTCTTTCTCCAGCTGTGCATGAGTGAACCGATAGGGACCAAGGACGGCGCTGCGCGAGGGCTTCCTCTCTCTCCCGCCCACTGAGACAACACCGACAGCCGTCGTGCTTCCCTTGTCCTTGGAAGCAGTTAAACGGACGTTTTGCAAGTATGCCTTGTACTGTTCAAGCTGCGAACGCAAGTAGCTGTTGTGGTCACAAATCGTTTTGTAGACGGCCTCCAGAGACTTGGTCTCCAGCACCACCTTGTCGCGGAGATTACCCAAATGGACAAGTTCTGCAGATACCTCTTCCTGCATAAGGTTGTAGCCGTCTGACTGGTCAATGACCTTCAACTCCTCCAGCTCGCGCATCATCTCCTTGACCTTGATGCCCTTGCGCACAAGAGTGGCATCTTTGGTGGTCGCCGCGCGTTCCGCTAATGCCGCAAGGTTGTAGGGTCGCTTGTCGGAAGCGTAGGGGATAGAACGTATGAGTTGGACGAGGATGGACTTTGTCTCCATATATAGCATGTCACTCTGGGAGATCGAGTCCATAAGTGCAGTATGGAGGTCTTGAACAGGAGTCTCCCAGCGACTGTACAAGTTCAATTCGATAGTACGATTCTCTTTGCGAGGGACCTGAGGCGGAGCAGGGCCGAGTTCATCGGTAAGAATACGTAAATGTTGCTTGTCATTTGGTGACTGCACGGTGATAAGTGAGCAAGTCTCTTTCAGGGGTCAACTTACTCACCAGGGTTTCAATATGCTGCAATATCAATGCGTGGGTGTTGTACAGCTCATTCATAGTAATGTGAATCGTAAGATCCTTCTTGGAGAGTGCCATGTATTGATCCATCTGCAAGCAAACGTTACCAAAAAAGCTCGAGTTCCAACCAAAGGATCGCGCACCTCCAGAGTGTCATAGAAGTCCCCAACCTCGCACAGGCTGTTGAGGAACTGGTTGATCCGTGCTTTGTTGTTCTCAACGAACGGATTCAACGTGATCATGTATGCCTCCTTTGCGTACGACGGCTTATTTGCGAGGTTCTGAAGCATCTTTGCTATCTATAGAAGGCAAGGTTTAGAGGCATCCATGACACATATTCCCAACGACGGCTCACCAGTGTCAACGTCCGCCGGGGATGTTTAGCAGGTACGCCATCGACTAACATGTACGCCTGAGGCGTAACGATTGCAGGATTGATGAAACGCAGGAAGAAGAAGCCACCTATGAGGGAGCATATGGCATAATCTGTGGCTTCTGGATATTTCCGCTATCGAGCCGTGTCAGTCAGCAAGAATAATCACGAGGAAAAGTTACCATACGCGAGTCAGACTCCTGATTTGTTTGCAAATCCACCGAATGCCATAGGGAACACTTTCCATGCTCTCGATGATGGTGACGAGGAAACTGTTGGCGATCTCCATCAACATTGTAAGTCGAGGGGCGATGATCGCTTGAACGTCGGCGTTTTCTGCGGCAACTTCGGGAGGAACGCCACGGGGAAGATTCGGGGGTAGTGTTCCGGTCTCTTCCTCAATTTGATTGATCATTTGCTCGTAAACCTAGGCAGAGTGTTGGTCGAAGATGGAGACGGAGAAGAGAGACCGAATCACCTTTACGGGATTTATCTCAAGGTTGAGATCTTTGTGTTCGATGAGACTGTTGATGCGCTCTGCGAGAACACCCTTGAGGTAGCTTTGACCGGGACCTCGACGAGTGTAGGTGGTCATCATGCGGGAGACAGGGGTGTTGGCTCGCAGTAGGGAGCCGAACTCTGTGGCGGTCTCGAACTGGGCGGAGAGGACGGACTGGAACATGGTGAGGAGGAGATGCTCCTCGCGACTCTCGTACTGGTTTCCATACAGAGTGAACATGACAGTCTGGAGAAGGGTGTCAATTTCGGACAGGCTGACGAGGCGACAGAGGTTGGCGATGTGGCGGGGCTCGGACTGGAGGAGGAAAAAAAGATTTGAATACTGCTGAAGCTTGCGATCGTCGGGATAATGGCCCTCGGTTGGATCGACATCTTCTAATGTGCGTTCGACCTCACGTTGCTGGATTGTGGATGAGAGGGTGGACAAAGGACAGAGAGTATGCGGACGCACCTCGTCTGCTGCCATTCTGTTCTGGATGAGAAGGGCTATCCGCGAATCGAGGTACCGGACATCGCGTTCAAGGACAAAGTTTTTCTTTGACTGAACAGATATTTTGCCCTTGAGATCCCGCAGGCGTTTCTGTGCTGTTTAAAAGGGAAGAGGGTGGCATGTGGGTGGATATGGACAGACAGACCTCTAGCCAAATCATCCTCGACCTCGACGTCCTGCTCTGCAGCCATGCTAAAGAGGGCGGTCACGCTGTAGCGGTTGTTGTTTCTGTTGGTGAGCCGCCTGCCCATCGCCGAGGCGGAGGAAGAGGACTGGTCGCCGTAGGACATGGCGCTGCGGGTGGGAGGGCCCAGGTGAGACGGTTCCGAGAATGATGCGGGGGAGGAGGAGGACCACAACCAACCAGTGGCTGAGGTGAGAAACGGGTGGCGCGACAGGTATGCCAAACCATCTCACCGTCCCTTTCAAAAAAATGTACCCGGCCCACATCCGCCCCCGCGTGCGCGACTACCTCCACCACCACGCCCAGGACCACCCAGATCGCTACAAGCCCGACATCGCCCTCTGGCACGATCTCCGCGCACCCTGCACCGTCCACGACGTCCGCTCAGACGCCGTCGACGCCTTCCTCAGGTCCGTCCCGTGTCTCCCCCCGAGTCTCGCGCTGACCCCGTCCAGCTATCATGCCCAGCTCGTGTTCGTGCTCATGAAGCTTCCCTCTGATGTCCGTGCCACCCGCTGCCCGTCGATCCATCCTAATCCGTCCCAACTAGATCGGCCTCGAGTTTTCGTATGCCCATGTCTTTGCCCCGTCATCCTCCGTCCCCGTCACGCTCCGCAGCCTCACCTTCGAAAGGGCCGCGACCTTGTTCAACTTGGCCGCCCTCTACTCTCAGCTCGCTGCCTCCGAGGGCAGGTCCAGCCAAGACGGCCTCAAGCGGGCAACTCTCTACTACCAGGTTCGTCACGAACCATCTCCTATCGTCCAATCTCACCCTTGATTCCAGAACGCCGCTGGGACATTCGCTTTCCTTCGCACTTCAGCATTGCCAAAACTCAACATTCCGCCAGACGCCGAGGAAACTCCGCTAGATCTAACCTCCTCTTTCATCCGTAGCTTGGAATTCCTCATGCTCGCCCAAGCGCAGGAGTGTGCCTGGCAACGCGCAGTTGCGGGTGTGTGACGTGTTTCATATTGTTAAACCTAGTTTGTCCTCATCCTTCTCCCAACAGACCATTACAAAAATAGTCTTATCGCAAAGTTGGCGGCCGGAGTGGCATCGCTGTACACCACTTCCTTGGATTCCTTGCGATCTGCTTCCCCTCAAGTCCGTGACGGATTGCCATCGGTAACGTTGCAGATATCCTGCCACCCAACCCATACTCATCCCATCTCAAGACCTGGTTCCCCCACCTAGAGACAAAGCAGCGCCATTTTCGTGCAGCAGCGCAGTACAGAAAGAGCATAGACGATCTCGAAGCTAACAAGTCCGCATCAGATCGTTCCCCGTTACGATAACTTAATTCTCTTGCAGTTATGGTGACGAGCTACGGCGGCTGATCGACGCAGAGGCCGAAGCAAAACAAGGATACAGCTCGGTCAAACGCAGCGCCGTCTCTCCTGCAGTCGTACAAGATATCAAGGTATTATATTCTTGCCAAATCGAACCGTGTTTATGCCGACATTGGTCAAGTGCCTGTTAGACGTCTTGCAGAAAGATCTTGCACGTGCCCAGCGCGACAATGATCTGATTTACCACAAAGATATCCCCCCGTCCTCTGCCACCACACCAATCCAGGATGTTATCATGGTCCAGAGCAACCTTGCGTCTGGCCTGTCCAATCCGAAAAGTGTCGTGGGTGACGATCGTGTTCTCTTTGGCGAGTTGCTCTGCTGGGGAGCTAGAGAAGCTGTTAGTACGTTGATCCTAGCTGTCACCGAGTCTCAGTATTCAACCTGGCCTTCAGATATCTATAACGATAACAAACAGACCCTTATCAAAGAGAGGATAACCGACTTTGCACAAGAGCTTGACAATGAAGCTGATCAGTCCGTGCCCGCTTCTCCACCTGCGCCCCTTTACTCACCATAGATACAGGGCTTTACGTTCTCTCAACCTGCCGTCCTCACTCGAAGCACTGGAACGTCCCATTGGACTTCCTCCGAGTTTTCTGAAGAAAGCCAAAGAAGTTAGTGACGAACAAGGTCCAGAGCGCATAGAGACTTGCCTCGAGGACGTTGAGCTCTTGGCCCGGCGAGCCCTGACAGTCCTGGACGAGGTTTGGCGATAAGAATCTCTCCCCGTGGCACTATGTACTTAGCGTCACCTCCAGGCGATGGATGTGTTGGATAGCGAAGCATCCGAGGACGAAGCAACGCGGAAAGAAGTCCCGCTGAACAGACCACCCTCACACGAAGCCAACCGAGAACTCGTCCATAAACAAGAAAGGTACAGGAGTATTCTCACGGAAGCCTCTGGCAGTGACGAGGTCGTTCGCCAGAAATGGGGGCAATGGGAGAAACTTATTTTGCAGCTGACCTTGGACACAGTAGGGGTGTATTCGTTGAATCTTTTAATTGCACTCATGGTAGCCTAGGACGAGTTGGAAAATCTTGTACCCTCTTCCACTATATCGACGATCGGAAAAACGCAGGCCTCGGGCAGTCAGACTCTAGTCCATGCTCGTGCTCTGCGGGGTCTCTTGGAATCACTCGATGACGTCCGTCACAGTCGTGGCGAACTGGTCTCCAGGGCACAACGGCGCGGCGAGGTCGATGATATCAAACCCCGTATCACAACAGCTACTGGGAAATTCAGTCGTGATGCTGAGGTCACTCCCGCGATGTTCACCGATGTTTCGGACGAAGAACTTGCCAAATATGACAGATTCATCCAAGGCCTGGTGGAGGGACAGAAGAAACAGGAAGGACTGCTAGAGGCTATCAAGGTTCGTCTTGTCACCACGTCAGCCTCTCGTATGTTATATCGTTATCCAGTCCACAAACGGGAAATTCCTGTCTTCCCGGAAGGAAGACACTTCCGTCAAAGAGCGTGAACAAGCATTGCAGAATCTCGACGTTGCCTATGCGAAATATCGCGAAATCACACGCAATTTAGAGGAAGGGCACAAGGTAGGCCTACGTGCTGTCGGCCCGACAGTCACTTGACGTGGAATAGTTTTACAACGACATGAACAACATTTTGACGCGGTTCAAGGAAGCATGTTGGATTTGGAGCAACGCACGCAGCCAGGAAGCGCAGTGAGTGAACATTTCGTCGCTCTCTGTCCTTGTCCAACGCAACTTTGATAGGACGTTTCACCGCAAGTTCTCCTCGATGTCTATACAAGAGACGAGCGTCGTCGAGCAAGCCAGCGTAGAGGAACCACCGACACCTTCTGAGACACCACGTCGCAAGAAACGGGTTGCAAATTTGCCTTCTTTGACCTCTGCAGATTGGCAGACGGAAGAACTGCCTCCACCGCCGAGTTCAAAGAGTCGATGAGGACGGCGGGGTCTAGGAGACAGATGAGTTCGATGCCAGTTTCGGGCGCACACAAGGTAACATACAACGTAATCAATAGTTCCCAGTAAATGTACATCCGTGATTGAAAGTGACAGCATGTTGATCCCGTCGTTCGCGTGAGCGCGGGGAACGTAGCAGTAACGACTATGATCCTGAAGTGTCACGTTCGTGATAAACTAGCTTTAGAACTGTAATACTAGAGGAATGGATGAATGTCGGCACATGGTAAACAATCGTCCTGGTAGAGAGCTTTCAGCTTTGGGAGATCGTCCTTCAACAACACTTGTGTGCTATCCTCCCATCGCTCAAGTGCCCACTCGCATACCCAGATGCATACCAGCACGCGATAAAAGTCAAACATTTGGTGATATGGAGAACGTTGACCTTCCAGAGGTGTTTTCCGGCCCCGTACTTCCTATGAAAGGACCCATGTCATATAGGTTCTAGTTCAACATCAAGTTCGCGGTAGGGAGCTCTCAGTATAAGAGGAGTAATGTGCCAGGTTCGCAATCTTCGTAAAAGGAATCAAGCGAGCTAGCCAGATCGAAGCGGCAAGCTGTCAAGGACGGAGAGGTAGCCAATAACCGCCATTCAAGCGCCCCAACCCCCAGGAGGTACTTGCCGGTGGTTCGAGCTCTGAGGTCATAGTGGTCGGCCTTGCTGATACGTCGGAGGAAGTGCATTGGGTTTGGAAATAACAAGTTCCAATCGATCGTCTTCAACACGTAGCGCTCTGCGAGCAGGATCTCGGACTCGGTGTATTTGTCGGCGCAATGAAGAAAGTGGGATATCGAATGCGCCACGACTTCTTCTACCTTGGAGGCGACAAAGCGTGGCGAGCGAGACTGCAAAAGCCGTATTCTTGGCCGTATTCCAGTCGAGATGCAAAAGAAATAATCCCGGAGCTGTGCATGCAGATTAAAAAGAGGTTGAAATACATGAAGTCATCCATTCCGTGCAGGCAAGCACTCTGGCCGGATGCCCAGAGCGTTGATTGTGTGGTTCCACCCCGTCGCGTGGAGGTGAAGGTCCTTGTCGTTGTAGCGTCCCTGATTGCACGAAAATGCAGTGTTTCGAACACATGGAAGAGAAACGGCCAACTTCTCTTCGCCTTTGACCATATTCTTCTCGATGAAGCTTCAAGTGTTTTCGAATACCGGAGGATTGTCTCCATCAAGCTGATTCCTCGTTGAGCGAAGAACCTTCACCCTCTACGTCGCGGAGGTTGTGGCGAACGAAAAATATGGAAACTCGTGTCCCCCCTGGTGAGCGGGGATCACAGAATTGATGGGTTCTGTTTTGATGATCCGTTAAGCCATGGATAGGCGCCAGTTTGACTCGATGTGTAAAGGACCAGCAACCGTTGGACTATGTTTGAATGACGGGGATGGAGGTAGCACAGGGTCGAGTGTGGCCAAATTAACATAACTCCGACAGGCGATGGTAGGTCAGACTGAGCGCTTATAGCCTGCGGTTCCACTTGCTGACAATCTTATCGGACGCGTGCATGGACGACACCAAGGACACCAAGGAAGGAGACCCTTCTCTTCCTCCTCCTCCCTACACCCCGCCACGACCTCCTCCATCTGGCTACCGCATCGCACTCAACGTCTCCTCTCCCTTTCCCAGCCCGTCGTACACCAAAGAACCCCCTTGCTACGACGGTGATGGCACCGCGTCCCCCGTCTTCCTTGGTTCCGCGATATTCAACAACTCTGTTCACCCATGCAAAATCGCCCCACGTCTGACCCCGCCTTGCCGTGTCCCTTATGGCGGTTCCGAGGTTCATCATGGTAGCCGTTATGACCTCCTCCCGTTCGATCCAGAGACCATGGAGTGGGTACCTACCAGCCTCGGTCGCATTCCTGCCCACCGCCGTCCCGTGCAGGGCGGCTACGAGGAGAATGGTGCAAGACTCTACCACGCAATGGCCAGCGTTCGCGGTGCGAAAGTCCCCGGCAAAACCGGGGAGCACCTTGTAAGTCATTCCTATGCATGCTAGCTTGCCACCAAACGATCCGTACTCCAGGGAGGGTGTAATGTGGCATATGGCGGGATGGAACATATCATCACTCGCGGGTACGACATATTGTGAGCCTAGTTTCCAAACTCCTCGTCTATTTGACGCAATATGGATAGGTGCTGGAAGTGATATTGTGGAGCTTGCAGCGCACTCGCTGGTAAAATCCATCCTTGTACACTTAACGACCGGGCCAACGTTGTTACCGATGGTAGTGCCTTGTCTGAATGGCACGAAACCAAGAAATTTTACACCACCAGCTTACACCACACGGTAATGTGTACCGAATCTGAGATCTGGATCTGACCTATCATCGTGCCCCCTCAACTGGTTGTGACTGATTCTGCTGTGCAGACTGGTGAGGTTGCAACATCCCCGCCCCCAAAGCTTGGGTACGGAAAGCCAGTCCACGGGTCTTTTCGATGACCGACTGGTATACTGGGAGTGGTGAGCGATGAATCTCAATCACGTTCTTGGTAGACGTTCGCATGAGAAATACGCTCGGACATCGACACGTATACTCACCTTTTCTAGGTCAATCTTTGCATCAGCACCCATCCGAGTCTCGCGAATGAGATTAACAATCCACTTCTCGCCTTCATCCTTGGTAAGATTCAGCCTCTCCGACAGATCCCTGCAGAAGCGAAAATGAGAGGTGAGGCTATTTCCTCAAGGACCATGCCCGACGTACCCGATATCAATGCGTTGATGTATGCGGCAGTATGCCTCACTGATCAAGTAGCGTGCATTGTCCAAGAATTCCTCTCTAAATTCTCCGAGGAAAAAGTCGTCGCCAACAACACGCTCCGCAACTGCCAGCTCCCGTTGGGCTGCCTCAAAATCGAATTCGACATAGAGCTCCTTAAGGAATGAGGTGACGGGATCTTGATATTGGTACTCTTCGGTTTGGATGACTTTGACAATTTCCCGGATAGAATGCCGTACACGTGAAGAGGCATTCGTGTTTCCGGAAGCAGATTTTCGGGAGAGAATCGCAGCGGTAGCGATGTATCGCAGAATCCAAGGGCAAGAGGTTTGAATGGTGTTGAGGTAAGTAGGGGAGAGGAAAGTCTCGAGAAGAAGCGTTCGGCCTTGAGGGTGATTGAAGTAGACAAAGAGCGACCAGTGTACGAGCCACGTCCGCGAGTGCAACTGGGCAAGGGCGGCAGACTCGGTAGGACTCGTCAAAAGAGACGACGGTGAACGAGAGTCAACGACGTCCCGGAGTGTGTTGAGCTCTTCAAGAGCAGTTTCCCATTTTCCTGTGAGGATATCTGAGGCTAGTTTTCCCCAGTGTGCAGAGGTGTTGAGTTCTGTATCAGTGGAGAGAACGCGGAAGTGATACAAATAGTCCGCTGCGCCGCTGTAGTTTCCATACGTATATTGGAACTGGCCAAAGTTGTACAGCGCGGTGATTTGTTCTAATGTGAGCTAGAGGGGCACTAAGCAGGTCACGAGGACGAGATATCGAGCAAGCATACGTTGTAATTGTCTTTGAGATACTGCAAGTTTTGATTTTTATCCTGGCGAAGTGCCTGTGCGACGTCTGGGTTCTCGATCACGTCCAGAACGGCTTGAGCCTCTTGCTGTAGTCGCTCATTTGTCGAGACGGCCTTTTCTCGCTTTCCAGAGAATTCTGAGGGGATTAAGATGGAAATGTCAGACTTGGGGATCTGGAGGTAGACATACCTTGAGGAACCTTTTCGTCGGGCTGCAGCTGCTCGAACAGGCTGACCGCATAGTCGATCATGTTGGTGCCCTTGGCGAGCTCATACTGGGCTGCCTGGACTTGTTCGACTGGGAAGAGCGAGGTCTCTACGAGATGAGCGAGCAAAGGAAAGGCGAGATGGCGATCCAAGTACGGAATGATCGTCTTCGAGAGATCGTACTCGGCCATTTTTTTTCTTGCTGATACTCGTAGATTGTCGAAGGATATACCAGCACAGCCACAACCGCTGGAGAATCCCACGTTTACTTTGCACCTGCACCACACCCACCATGACCGCAATTACGAGGAACCTTCCCTGGTTCATTGCAGACCTAGGGACCACCATCATTGGCGAGGCAAGTACCTTTGTGATCCACCCTTCATCGCAAGCGAACGTGTATTTCAGAAATGCTACTCGTCTCTGGTGGAGAACCTCAACCTCGGTGATGTAGACTGTCTCAAGTACTCGCTCTCCAAGGGCTTGGGCATCGGCATCGTCGTCGGGGGCTCCATCATGAAAGTTCCCCAGCTAATGCTCAGTAAGCTCTTGGTCGCTTGTCACCCGCGCCAGATATTCATGCCGCCCAAGTCCTGTCCGCGAAATCTGCTCGCGGCCTCTCCCTACCCGCATACGTCCTTGAAACCCTCGCGTACGCTATCACAACGGCGTACTCCTACAGGAACGAATTCCCCTTCTCTACTTATGGAGAGAACTTTTTCCTTACCCTCCAGAATACTCTTATTACATTTTTAATCGTCTACTTGCCTTCAACACCACTTCGAAAGGCGCAAAATACCACAGGACGACTCGCTGTTACAGCTGTCGGCACAGTTACTTCTGCCGTCCTTCTGTACGCGGTGCCAAAGGATAGCCTGGCACTCTTTCAACTCGCTACCCTCCCACTCTCCTTGTTTTCAAAGCTCCCTCAAATCATGCAAAACGCTCGTTCGCAGTCGACTGGTCAGCTTTCGGCCTTTGCCGTGGTCGCCCAAATCGCGGGATGCCTTGCGCGCCTCTTCACTACCGCCACTGAGGTTGGCGACATCATTGTGACTGCAGGGTTTGCCCTAGCCCTTATTCTAAACATCGTAGTCGGGGTACAGATGTGGATGTACTGGGGAAACGATGACAAGGAGGTATACTCAAAGACATCCATTGGCGTAGTACATGAGAAGGAGGAGTGGACACAGCTGAAGCACCAGAAGGTCGACGTTGTCGTCCCTCCCAAGATCCCACTCTCTCCCCCTCGGCATGCCACCGCGTCTCCTTCAGGCAGGAAGTGGGCACGAAAAGTGGATTAAACAGATTCCTGTAAATCGTCTAGGCATAATTGTCACTGTTTATTAAGCCAGTATTAGATGACACGCGCAAGGACGGCGGCAAGAATGCAGGATATCGTGCGGTTATCGAAAAGGCTGTCGTGGTTTTTGACGTTCCTCCCACTTTTTCCACCATTCGGGGGTTGATGCGGCACGCGTCTCTTGCCACTTTTGTGCTTTCTCCGGGTCAGCCTTGAGGAATGCCTCGAATACATCGGCCATAACTTTCGTCTCTCCGTGGGCTCCTGGCTTCAGTGTGGTAATCTGGCTCTCGTCCAGGTTCATGTTCTAGGTCATCACTTAGCGCATGCGAGATTATATCCAGGGCGAACGTCTCACCTTGAGGACTGACTTGAAAAAGGAATGAGCCCTGCCCATATGCAACCACTTGTGGACAGGGTCCACCTCTTCCTGCGTCCACTCGCGAATTCTGGGATCCTCCATGTCGATCGGGTGTCCAGCCACCATAGAATCGGGTGCGTTTGGTTGTTGAAGTTTATCGTTCAACCACGACGATAGTTCATCGGAAAGAAGATTATCACCCATTGGGTTAACCACGGTGGCGCGGATTTCGGCGTCCTCCGGAGCGCTCCCAACCTCTATGTAGTCGTCCCGACCAGCCACGAGTTCTTCGAATGGGAGTCGGACACTGTCCTCAGTATCTGAATGAGGGATATGAATATAATGGACTCCCTGGGGCAGAAGCGATCTTAAAAATGCAACTCGCGTGACAGCTACGATAAAGTACTCACGGGTTCACTGTGAGCCGCTAATATTATAGTCACGGGTGGCCAAGGCTCCCGTGAGATATATTGTGCGAGATACACTGGCAAAAGAACAGGATAGGCGGCGGCCTGTCGAAATCTCAGCATGCAGAATCGATCCGTGGCTATGGCTGCGTACAAGGCTCGTCTTGACTGATTTCGGATTGAAACGCATGTTTTCACTGACGACAGCGTCAGTGTAGGAGAGATTGCGTGCTTTATCAAGGATATCGAATGGTAGGACGTTATATGGGAGACACATCACATCGAGTCCCCACTGATGTGCTAGATCGGGAGAGAACGGTTTAGCGAGTTCTATGTGTGTTGGTGGATCGCGGACTAGGATGCGGCCGAAATCCATGCTAAATCCTACATTAAATACTTTGGAACGCGAAATCCCAGGATAAGCATGGATACGAGCATACCTGGTAGGTACCTATCGAACGGTGGTTAGCACCAAGAGAGATACTGTCTATATGCACCTACAAGTCCTCAAATTGAACCGTGGCAGTTTCACTCTGCTAACAAGTAAGATCAGAGTTGCAAACGTGTGTGATGTGACAGACCCGAGATCCTTCCGTGTCAGACTCTGAAGAAAGCCAGGTCATGGCCTCGAGCTCGGCACGTACGAACCAAGTGGGAAAGTATAATGGCTGAATGCGCGTTGGTTGGAGTGGCCGAAAACCACTCATAGGGAAATATTTGGCGAGGATAGAGGCAATAAGCGTGGTGAATGACAGGTTAGGTTGCCCCTTGCGCGATCTGCCAACAAAGCCGGCCACCGAAGCAGCAACACTGATATGAGAGATGGCATCTTGCGGGGAGAAAGCAAAGGGAACCGCTGGAAAGCCAACGGTTAAAGCCATATCGCGGTAATGCATTGGGAAAGGATGACCTCTGACTTTGGAGTGATAATTTGGGAGTGCTGAAGCGGCCTCTGAGTAATGTCTGCGCTGATTCGCGGTGAAGGCCCTCCGAGAAAGATGCGGTCGGGTCAACATTGTCCACTGGATGTCGTTGGGCGCAACAAGTCCGTACGGCCGAAGTGTCCAGTGCTACCACAGTAGCTCAGCACAGTAACTTCCAAATCTGAGTTGTGGTCACGTGCCAGCGCGATATACGTGTCTGCAATGATCTCAGTTACAGCCAGTTCTTATTTCCTCACCACCGATGGCAACGTCATCCGTGCTGGTTCTGCTCCTCCTGATAACCCTTTCTGTCCTTGTCAGCGCAGCGGATCTCTATAAATCACTAGAGCGTCAGTCCAAGGCGCGCATCGAACGGCACGACCTGTCTTTTTGACTCATGCATCATTTCCAGTGTCCAAACATGCTTCAGAGCAAGACATAAGAAAGGCCTACAAGCGTCTTAGCCGTAAATACCACCCCGACAAGAACAAGGATGAAGGTGCAGAAGAAAAGTTTGTCGAAATAGCACACGGTAGCATTCCCCGTCGTATGTATACGAGCAGGACTAACGGTAATGACAGCTTATGAAGTACTTTCGGACTCAACTGTAAGTCGAAAATATGCATTAACCGACATGATCCCTATTCTTTTATTACACAGAAACGACAAATCTATGACCGGCATGGCGAGGTAGGATTACTGTTGGCTTCCTCCGACCAATGCTGACCGGCTGTCAATGATACACAGGAAGGTCTGCGTGCACATGAAGGCGGGCAACAACAGCATGCCAACCCTTTTGACATCTTCTCTAGCTTCTTCGGTGGTGGTTGTGAGTTTTCCGACCCCTTATGTATAACAGATCCATCTCATGCACCACAGTCGCACAGCAGCAGCAGACACGTCGAGGGCCGACAGTGTTGATGGAATTTGAGGTCTCTCTTAGCGATATGTATGTGTTTCCGTCCGTAATTAGGTCACTACGAATGGCTCACCCTTCCCCAGGTACAAGGGAGCTAGTATCGACGTGCGTTTTCCCGTTCGCCCGCTCGTCGTGAGCACTGACATATTCACATCAGTTTTCAATGAGAAAAAATGTCCTCTGTGACCATTGCAGAGGTTCCGGCGCGGCGTCTGATGGCGACATACACACCTGTCGGGGATGCGGAGGATCCGGTGTCAAGATAATCAAGCAGCAGATATTCCCTGGCATGTTCGCGCAAACACAAACTACGTGCAACGAGTGCGGTGGGCGCGGGACTGTGATTGTGAAGAAATGCCCACATTGTAACGGCGAAAAAGTGATCGAGCACACACAACACTATACATTGGAAATCGAACCCGGTATGCCGGAGGGACACGATGTACTATATGATGGCGAGGGAGACGAGAGTCCTGACTGGGAGGCCGGCGATGTTATTTTGCGCGTGCGCAGTAAGAAAGAGGAGGGTGGTTGGCGGAGGAAGGAGAGTACGCTCTACTGGCGAGAGACGATTGGCATTGATGAGGTATGTGTCAAGTCCCTCCGGTCAGAGTGTACTAATACCTTCCCACCCGTTTCTTACAGGCCCTACTAGGTTTCGAGCGCAATGTCACGCACCTTGATGGGCACGTGGTAGAAATTGACCGTACAGGTGTTACACAACCCGGTGAGTACACTAGACGACACTTTTTGCAAATTGCCTACACGATTTTAGGTTACGTGCAGGTGTTCGACGGGGAGGGGATGCCCCTGTTTGAACAGTCCGGGCATGGGAACTTATATATAGAGTACAATGTCGTTCTCCCCGTGGAACTCGGCTCAGACATGCGTCGAAGTAAGGTCCCATACTGGCTCTTGAAAGAATCTCTGACCCATTCCTCCCAATAACAGAACTCGGGGAAGTTTTCTACGGGTCTGCAGATCACAAGAGAGATGAGTTATAAAGCGTAGACTAGATGGACAAAGTTTCTTAGGTATCCAACCACTTAATTTTATGCTGTGTGATTGCCATATTAGGCCGTGGGAGAGACCAGCCCTAAGGCAAGATGAGTTAGTATATATACCTCGCACGCAGATGCTTGCCTTTCTCTTGGGAAACCCCTTCGGCGTGGCTGCGGAGTGGTGCGTTCGCCTTACCAGCGACGACGTTTCGATGACTGACTCGCAGTATCAAGCCACTTGGCCGTTGTCTGATGCCTCGTACCGCCAGACTCGTCCCTGGTGTAGTGCGGTGGAAGTGGAACGTCGTGGAGACGGTTCCTGCTGATGACCATCAATGACATCGAGTTTCATCCTCGATGTCACGCAAAATCCCACATCTGATTAGCGATCGATGAGACAGCCACGGAGCTGGCCCGTCGAGGGTCAGTGAAGAGTACGTATCATTCTGTGACAGCCAGGATCTCGCTGACGTTCCAGGACAGTCCAGGTGGCAAAGCTGTTGGGCAGAAGGTGTACCACTTGAGTCGATTCGGACGATGAACCGAGATTGAGAGAAGTCGAGTCTCCTTGCCAGCACCAGTTGTTACCGGAAAACGGGATGCTCCCGTTTTGTTAGCCCAAATCAATTAACCCAGGTCATACAAGTCTCGGAGGATGTCGCGGTGGAGGATTTATTTTCCCTGTGACTGTCTTCTGAGCCTACATTTCATGTCAAGCTGTGATATGTAGTCGATTATAAATGTTTCCTTGAAGTCGTGGTCGATTCATGGCAAAGTGAATGGAACCAGGTGACTACTGTGCGCGAGTCTTCCTCGGATTGCGTCAAAGCTCAACATTCCATTTCGGATAAGGAACAGCGCTATGAATTACTTTCACTTCCCAGGCAGCAAATCCTGATCTGGCCTCGAGGTCTCAATATCAATGACCAACACATCAACTTTCCTATTTCTGGCTCACTGAGGTCCAGCAGTTGCCACTAATTTCGCTCGTATCAAAATTTAGTTTCTTGTCACAGGATACTTTGCAGACAGTGACATAAGCTCAAGATGATTATCCGCAATTTATGATTGGAGCAGCTTAACTGCGCAGTAAGTACATCCCACACTATCCTGGCCATATTAATGCTGTTCGGTGATTGGGGATATGCCGTAATCGACTATTTGTCGGAACTTATCAGGACAAACTCTGGTCACCGCTGTTTCCTCACCTGGCTTACTGTATTCGCATGTCATTCGGGAGCGAGCTCGGTATCCCACACGGATGTGGAATTTTTCACCAAGTGAAACAGCCTCTCGACCCCGTAACCCAGGCGATTTCTGACACGGGTCACAGCACCTTGATGCGACATTGGCTCATCCCCAGCATGAACACTTGGATTGTCGTCGTGGGGGTTTGTTTCTCACGAAGAATTATTACTCAATCGCAGGAGTTCAGACTGATTCTTTGGGAGGTTCCAGTTCGGATTTATCTCAAAGAGGTTAGCGTTTCGAAACGTTGTCCGTCGGATCGGCCCGTTGGACGCGGGGACTTGGAAACCTGGATAATATGAACATCTTACATAGGTTAGGATCTCTCTCGGACACCTATCTAACGTGCCTCCTAAATGGCATGGCCACGGAACACCACGGAGGACATATGTCATTACCCCGATCAATTACCCAATTTCAAAGCCGGATTTTAGTCGACCATGTCAGGGAGTCGACCGAAGAAACGGATCCCCAAACTAACTCAGTGATGCTGACCTAACCTATGACTGTTCCTCGTTGGATGCTCCATGGGTGTTCCATTCTGCAGATAAAACCAGACACTCAACCTGCGAGAATGACCCCTGCCCCTCCCACGCAAGCGAATCAGGGGAGCATTCAAGATGATCGTCCCTTCGTTCATGATTGCTTCCCTTGTGCCGCTCTCGGCTGTCTATGTCGACCATGTCAACCATGTAGTTCATCAATCCCTCTTTCTCTCTGGCGGCATTGTACTACTTGTATTTCTATTCTGGATGTTTGCCTCTGAAACAGGGGCAAAATCCC
>JBBPLK010000270.1:7647-21950 GCA_038089735.1 Exsudoporus frostii
CTTTGCCACCACCAGGCCCAGCTTTAACCTCCGAGTCAAACAACTGAATAATTCGGTTGTTCCCTTCGAGTCGCTTGAGTAACCCAATTTCATTCATATACCCACTAATGGTTTCTGCGTCGGCTTTGTCGAGGGAGACACGTTTGATGGCATAAATTTCGTTTGCCGCGTTCATCACGCGGTAAACTCGGGAGGAGCCGCCTTTACCGAGGAGGTCGAGACGTGCGTATACTTTCTTGTTTACCACAATGTTGTGGTTCCGTACTGGGGCGGCGACGGGGACAGCTGGCGCAGGGGGTAGTGGCGCTGGTCTCACTCGTTCCCGATGTGTTGCTTTTGCCTCCGACTCACTCTCCACAGGCTCCTCACCAGCTGCCCAGGTCTTACCATTCTTCTGAATCCCGGTACCAGGTGGAGGTGCAAGAGTGGCGCTTGTCGTTGGGAGTTCCGGAGCAGTCGGGCTACGTCGATGGTATACTTGTCCCTGTGCTTGTGATTGAGCTTGGGGCTGTAGCTGGATGACAGGAAACGGTTGCTGCTGCTGTAACGATGATAGAGGCCTGCCTTTCGGCGACAAGCGTACTGGGAGGTGTTCGACGGCAGTTGGAGATCCAGCAAGGGCTGAGTCGAGGGCAAGCGTACGGACGGTGTCGGAATCGCGTCGACTGTGAGTCTGAACCTGCGAGCGAAGATGTGATTGCGACATGTGCGTCGGGGAGGGCGACTGGCGAGGTTGCTGAGCGAGAGCGTCGGGGGCAGCATCTGCCATCTGCCTCCGAGGGTATTCAGCGATGTATTCTATATATCAAGTAATTCGTGAGTCAAGCAACAATGGAAATTTGACAGTTAGTTCGCAGAACCTTCTTGCTCCGTCGGCGCACGCCGAACACGTGCAGACTTCAAGCCAAGGCTTGATTCCGGTCTCGAAGAATATTGATTCTGAGTAGCCGTCAGAGCTGATTGGCCTCCGGGAGAGTATCGTTCTTCAGCTAGAAGCGGGTCTGAGATACAGAGCTTAAGAGGTGGTTCGGGACATACCACCAGAGGCGTCGCTCAGGCTTGCGGATCGCCGTGGACGCGTGCTACTCGGTTGTATAACAGGGGGAGCGTAGTTCCGATGTCGAAGCAGGCCATTTACGGGCTGTGGCTCCTCTCCACCTACAAGTGGGCATATTAAGTATGTCACACCTTCATTTCAAGACAACCACGAACCCGTATCAGTTTCCTCGCCCGCGTAGTCATATGCAACTTCACTCTCGCTTCCTTCATGCTCGTTGATTTTATCAAATCCGCCACCACCAACACCATATTTTGCACCCATCAATACACGACCCGCCCTGCTAGGTCCCGGCATAATCTGCCGCCCAGGCTGTAGTGGGGGGCGTGACAAACCATTGGTACCCGACAAAGATGGAACGTAGGCGCGCGTGGGTAGCCCAGAAATTGCGCGCCCGTCAACTTGATTCAGGGAGGCAGATCGGCTAACCAGTCTGGGCGATGTTCGCCTTGCTGCGCCGCCATCAGACGACACACCGTCGGTCCCATCCGAAGAAGAAATCAAGTTCTCCTTTTCCTCTTGAACATGCATGTCCAAATCCCCGCGTACGCGAAGCATGAAATCATCTCGTTCGTCAGCTTGTTGGGAATCTCGATGATCATCGAGAGGGATACGCTGTGGCCGACCGAGTTTGCGGCCGGTTCCACGGAGGCCGTTAGACGTGGGAGCTCGAAGAGCAGATTGCGCAGCCGGCGTCAACGCGGCTGGACCGGATGTAGCACGGTGGAAGGATCGTGCGGAGCTCGCGGCGGCCACGGACTGGTGACGATGTTGGACTTGCTCATGAAGGGCACTATGTTGTGAAGGGTAGCTCTCAGAGCGCGAGAGTGAGTTGCGGCGGGGATGGTCCGGGGAGTTGAGTGATATCGGTGATGGTGGTTTGATATGGGCGTGCGAAGGGATATGAGCTGACGTTCCGGGAGGCGACGGCGGTGGCTTATGTGCAAGAGGACCATCAAGCAGAATGTCGTGAGGGGTTGGCGGGCTCGATTGATTGGAGCGAGATGAACCTTTTGAGATGCGGACATAGTTACCGGCGGAATCAAGCTCGTAGTCGAATGAGAGTTCAATGATAGAAGAGTCGTCTGATGGAGAAGTAGAAGGTTGGCGGTTGTTCTTGGGCGCGTCGAGAGCAGTAGTTGGGGGTGTGCGGGGTGGTGAGATACGATGGTCGCCATTTGATGGCGATACCGTTCGGGAGAGCGTGGAAGGGATCATTGAGCTGGCGAATTGAACTTGACTTACGCGGATGAGAGGGTAGAACGAATTAAAGGATAGATGAAACGAAGTGATAGAAGGCGGTACGACGACAAAAGACGCGTCGCGAACGTTGACGAGGACGAGGACGATGAAGGCGAAGAACGAGCTATAATTTTCTTTGTGTTCGTTCTGCAATTCGAACCGACACGAGGCAGCTACGCGGTCACGTGAATGGTTGTAAAGTGGACCGCCGCACAGCCTCTCTTGGCCTCCGATACGTTGTCGCATTACATTATCTTTACTCGATCAATGGACTGGCTGGACGAAGAGTTATCGTTCCTTGATCCTGAAAACGCTCTCTGAACGAGAGAGCCTCAGAATGGTGAGTCCCATGACTCTCAAACAATGTCGGGTACACCTGACGCAAACCTCGGCATGTTTATCAAAACCCGAAACGAAGTCCGGATACGTCCACATAAGATACCCGTTGCCAGATTCGAACCGAAATCTCATAAAACGTACTTTGCCTGTCGAATTCGAGGCCGTTAGCCGAACGTATGAGGCCAGAATACAGTTGACTTTCTGATAACGTGTACTGGCGGCTCCGAGCTGCCTACAAATCAAAGCTAATCAGGAACTGGTGTAGCACCCCAAACCATGGACTGGCTAGACAATGTCGTCTGTTTTGGTGGTGTTTGTGTCAGCCAGTCATAAAGGGGTTTTGACGATGTTTGCTCTCCAGAGGTTTCACACTGCTGGCGGGACCTGGGCCACTCTTCTCCTTAGGCTTCCGTTTGTACGGAGGAACGGCTGGCGCTTTGAAATAATTGCCGCTATGAAGGTGGCTACGTGACCTTCCGAGTCGAACAAATGTGGTTGTCCAGGGTCGCCCACTCCGATACAGTTCGGACCAACCTCGGCCCCACGAAAAGGGAATCTCGTGGTGTATAATCCGCCTGTCCGATGTCGTTTCTCCCGCATCCCATGACGGCCACCCAAAGTTCGTACATTATAAGAATTACATGAGAAAAAGTCAACCGTAGTTGTACTCTGATAAAGTCGGCGGGACCCTTGATATCCTTTCTCACTAGCCGTCCTCCGATCACAGTTCTCAAAAGAACTGTGGTACTGCACAGTCGTCAAGCGATAACGTTACACACTGTTTCTGCAGATAAGTTGCCCTCATTCTGCTGCTACTTACTCGACCTTATCTTCAAATCTCAGTCTCGTCCCGCCTCTTCGCGCCTCTTTTACTGCGCCGGCTATTGCGGTGATCTCTATCACGGGGACCATTGCATCCATGTGCCCTGTTCACGTTCATCATCGTATTGTACGTGTCGTTCTCTCTTGGCACGGCTTATCTTGGTTGTACCGACAGTACCGGCGTGCGCGTCAAGGTAACTCCGTGAATGGGTACACTGACATGCCACTCCCCACCTCCCAGCCATCGATAACCAATTGACCACCTGTACGTCCGACGAGCTCGTCATAATCGAGCCACTCACGGAGATGAGCCACGGCGCCGACACGGACCCGTACATCATGCGGACACCCCACCGACCCGATCGCGATCGCCAAGTGCGAGTCTGGTCCTTTCGAGACGACGGATGAGTTTTCGCCGTTAAGGTTCAATCTATAGTATGGCCATCGACGGAGGGACTTGGGTGTCGTGATTGGGTTCGGCGTGCGCTTTTTTATTATTTCTTTTTCACAATCCCCTCAGGTCGGGTTCAGAAAACATGCAAGGTGAACCCAAGCCATTACACTGTATACCTTGTTAACTTTCGTTCACGAGATGTTTCCCACAACAAGACTCTTGGTATATGCTGCGCCAACAGATCGAGCCGTTCTGTTGCAACAGCGATCATTGAAATGTTTGCTTTGCATGCTAGTCTTCTCAGTTGATGTTTGATGCCCTTCACGAAGGCTGACCACAATGCAGCTGGGTACCATCGTGGTAGCAGTTACTTTGTCAAGCTAAAGCATTCAGCATACTGCCAAAGCATAAACCTCGGGGTGACTTTTAACAGCTAGTGCATTTCTTTGAGTGTTTTGATGTGTGCCACTCCCGAGACTGATGCGATCGAGACTCGATTTGTATCACACTCGACTATCTTTTATCGCATTGCAAGTGTCGAGATGCAGCAGTCGAGGCCAGTGGCACCATTTGTAGCAAGGTAGTTCGTCCTGACTACCTGTATGTGTATTCCACGGTGACGTCGGAATAATTTGAAACTGAAAAACATCGACAGGCCGTGGTCCATACAACAATCAGTCATCTGTGTGTTGCTTACAAGATGGCGATCGGACAACGCAGAAACGCAGAATGCAGGGCTCGAATCAATGAACTTACACTTATCAACGGTAATGTACATAAAAGGTCAACATGAGGGAAGTAAGAATAAGAATTTCTCGTCGAATGGAAAGACACCTTCAGGCACCAACCGCTTGTGCAGCCCGAGCTAACTGATCCCTCTCCGCAACTTCGGAGGGATCTACGGGAGGTGTCGCGCGCTCCCGGTCGCTCCCGGCATCTGTGGCATTAGGGATCTGCATTTTCTCGAGCTCTTGAGTGACGAACTTGACATGAGCGTTGAAATTCATCGTAGCGTTCAGTACACCCCTAGCAAGTGGTTGAACGTGCGTAGATATAAAAGGCTTAAAATAACACCTCACTTGATAATTCCCTTGGGGTCAATGACGAACGTGGTGCGAGCATCAACCAGTCCTAGCATTCCCCGTCCGATTTGGTATGCCTTGTGCGCAGTTTGGTCTGTATCGCTCAAGACGGGATACTACGTGACCAATGAGCATCATCCACCCACGACTTGCCTTTCAGGAACAACTCACAGTGAGCTTGTGTCTCTCAACGAATGTTTTCTGCTTCTCCACCGGATCGGAACTGACACCGACGACCAGAACGTCGGAACGCTTATATATTTCCTTTTCTGATATAGAAACCGGTGAGTAGACGTTAGTACCTTGTGCAGAGCGATTTCTCGGGTGAGACAGCACACACACCAACTAGGGCATCACGGAATTGACAGGCCTCACGGGTGCAACCGTAGGTCCCTGCGTATCGGAAACACACGAGATCAGCGCGGGATGGAAAGCGCCATGGAGCACAGCTTACCGGACTCAGGATAGAAGAACAACGCGATTGGTTTCCCAGCGGGCTCACCCTCGTGCTCAGGGGGGAACTTGAACACTTTGCCGTTTGAATCCGGTATGGAGAACGACGGGGCAGGCTTATCGACGAGGGGGTGTTGGGGAGCCATTCCAAGCGAGTTCAGAGATGCTTGTGTTACAAACCTGACTAGGACTGGCGAGTAGTCACTGGGAGAAGGGTGAGAAGGGTCCAGACCAGGACTCCATATTTGGGCAACATATTGTACCGCATATCTTACGCTCTCACACCGACATCATCGACAAATAAAATAGCGGAGATATATTTGCTCGAACACTGATACAGTGCGAACATGTTTGATTGTGTAGGTCAGATATCCGAGGGGTAGTCGGCTGTGCCGGTGAGATCTTTGACCCGGGCCTGAAAGAGGTTGGCGATGGTAAGCTCACTCAGGGAACATGAAACCAAACCTGGAATGATAGACTCGTCATTACAACTTGTCAGGCGTGCTTGCATGCATGACCAACTGACTTTTCATTAGTTCACCAATTAATCGCCGCAGAAAAGCTGAGTCCGGGTCACTTTTCAAAATGGAGGTAACAGATCTGTCGTGTTATGGGAGAAAACGCAAAGGCTCCACTTTCGCCATCACGCTTGGTAGACGGTTCGCTCCACCGAACCACACACTGCACTGCTTGATATCGGGTAGGAATAGGGTGAAACTGGAAGACCAAAAAAATACCATGAGAAGAAGCATGAGAAAATACTTTGATGGCACCTCCCCACCCGAGGTGGATGTCCGTTTTCGATTATCCATGACCCACGTTACAATCGAGTTGATGTGAAACAAGATCCCATCAAATCGACTCTACAAGAGGGTGGGCAACCCCCAGGGGCCATGTCCACACACGCAACTGAACGAATGTGACGAAGTCAAGATCCTGATCTGTCCGGTGAAACATCTTCCCCTTGATAGCCAAATGGCACCGAGAAGTCGGTGACACGGAATTCGTCAACATCACTGCGACTTTGGATTTCAAAGGCACTGGCGAACGTGTTCAGGAACTCGCACGTACCGAGTATCCTGACTTGCAGGCTAGTCTCCCCGAGATTCTGGTGCAGCATGGTAGACGGCATGCTTAAAATTTATTGAAGGCTTGCAGCCCTCTTGTGAGTAAAATGTGAACCATATGATATTAGGGCCAACAAGAAGCACGAGATTATTACTCTAACATCTGTACGCATTCTCACATGAGCGCCTGGTTCATGAGGGTCTTACCACGCTACAGGGCCAACTCATTTACCGTCGGATCTGAGTTTTCGTGCTATGGGGATACTGTGCAGAGACTGACGGGTCAGTTCAAGATTTTGGTGGGCTCATTGCCTCTGAGGAGACCGCATGAGTAGGGCGTACAGAATGTTTATAAGAGAGCGTACCGGCATTCAGTTCCGCGAAGCGTTGACCAACGCGCTCGGAGTGCTTTAGAAACTTGTCTGAGCAGTTGAGGACACACTGGTCCTATGAACGGAGTTAGTCTGAATGGCGGTATGGGGAAGCGAAAGCGGGACCTCTTTGGAGGAGAGTGCCTTGCTAGTGAAATCGTTGCAACATGAATTGAAACACCTCTCCACGAGGCCAGAGTAGAGACGCATGAAGTCTTGCATCTACACGCGCTAATGAGAGCGGTCTTGAGAGCGGTATCCTGTCGTACCTGCTTCTTTTCAATGACCTTTGTCATGTGGGCCTGTTCGGCAGGGTTGAGCTGTGAGAAATCCATGCTGAGCTGGGGGTGGAGTGGACGAAAGAAAAGAGAGGTTGGACTCAAAAGCACGTGCCCGCTAATCGTGGCGTGGAAGCGGATTCACGATAATTGACTCCGTGGTCATCGGAAGCCTGACAGACGGATCGTCGACTGTTTTTTCTCAAGTCCTCCATCCTGAAGGGGGATATCCCAACATCTGGTACTGACCCCGCTGACGACGCCACCTCCTGAAAAGGCCTATATAGCCAGAAAGTACGTCCCCAACCATATTCTCGGTTGATTGTTTCGTCTTCAACAGATTGATTCATCACCGCATCTTGCAGTGGACCTCACTATGGCCCTCCCTTACAAAGATGCTCTTCACAGACTCGAAAACCGTCGGGTCAAAGCGACACGGCCCCTGATCCCCCCTCAGATCCTGCAGGAGGACCTGCCGCTGTCAGTGATCATTTCCATCCCACTCTTTCTCGCTAATGCACCACGACATTGATTCAGAACTTTCCTCTCCGCGAACACCGTTCTAGAGGGACGTCGCACCACCGAGAACATACTCCGGGGAGACGACGACCGTTTGATGGTTGTGGTCGGGTAGGGCACCTTCCATGCGTTGGTCGCCTCGCTCATGCGATTCATATAGCCCATGCTCTGTTCACAACGTCGATGCTGCAATCGAGTATGCAAAGCTACTCAAGCAGTACGCGGACAGTGCCAAGGATGACCTCCACATTGTAATGCGTGTTTACTTTGAAAAGCCACGGACAACGCTCGGCTGGAAAGGCCTCATAAATGACCCGTACGCCATGTTTATCCTTCCAGTATTCTTTTTCTCATACACGGTCAGGGACATGAATTCGAGTTTCCATATCAACAAGGGATTGCGCATGGCCCGCACATTACTCCTGAACATTGCCAAGCTGGGACTGCCAGCCGGCTGCGAGTTTTTAGACACCATTTCGCCTCAATATACAGCAGATCTGGTCTCTTGGGGGGCAATTGGTGCCCGAACGACTGAATCACAAGTCCATCGAGAGCTGACTTCGGCGCTCTCCATGCCGACCGGTTTCAAAAACTCCACAGATGGCTCGGTAGGGATCGCGATTGATGCCTGCAGAGCCGCTCGGAGTGGCCATGTGTTCCTCAGTGTCGGGAAAGAGGGCTTGAGCAGTATTATAGAAACGGAGGTGAGTCTTTCCCTTTTTGTCCCCCAGTCGTACTCAAATCAAGTAGGGGAACCCCGATGTTCATGTTATTCTTCGAGGAGGGTCAAAGGGACCCAACTATGCTGCAGAGTACGTGCGAGATTGCCACGAAAAGCTTAGCAAGGCTGGACTGCCTTGCAAGATCATGGTAAGGTTCCTTGGGGTCCTCCGAAGGCTTGTCCCAATATTTATATCGCACGCAGATTGACTGTAGCCATGGAAACAGTCAAAAGCAGCACCGAAAGCAAGTGGAAGTTGTCGAGGACATTGTAAGCAGATGTCTGCCCTTTTTGCTTCCTCCGACTTACTCTCTGCTCCTGGAGGTGCAACAACTGTCATCCGGGGACACGTCTGCATCTATCATGGGTGTCATGCTAGAGTCCAACCTGGTTGAAGGACGACAAGACATTCCTCCTAACGGACCAACTGGACTAAAGTATGGACAGTCTGTGACCGATGCGTGCTTGTCCTGGGAGATGACTATTCCAGCCCTTAATCGCTTACGGGAAGGTGTACGAGCGCGCAGAGAGTTTGTGGCTCGGAATGCGGGAGGATACGTGACAAACGGTGTCAAGGAAGTCAAGCTCAATGGGATCAAGACCGCGAATGGTGTTAACGAGACCAACGGGGTGAATGGTATACAGGCGCACTAAGTAGCGTATATGAGAGAGAACGGCGATCTACGTTGGAATTGTATTGATATCTTGGGACTCGTGAGCCGGGATTGCGATGTCATCCAATGTAACAGTCTGTATTATACGCGGTGGCTCATTTGCTCCATTCATTTTCTTTATTGCGAGTTGCCCCGAGGGTACGAAGCCTGGCGTGTCCGTGTCTGTCAATGTCGGGTGTCGTTCTTGCTCTTTTGAAAACATATCGCCTTGTGTTCTCATGTCCAAGGGCAGCATTGATGGTGGGTGTAACTTGTTGTTCCTTACATGTTGCAGCGCTCGAATCGCGGTTGTAGGTCATCTTCCTGGTGCTGTGTTTACTGGCAGAAGCTATACGATGGAATCAGCCTCAAGCTCACCAAGACAGCCTTGACTTCGCTGCAAGTGACCTCGTCAAGTCCATGCTTTCCCTCTCCCTGTGGTTTGTCTGCCGGCAACTCCGAGGCGTCCATTCTTTATCGACTATCGCCGTCGCGACTGGTGGTTCCTCTGCCAGTGAATCACACCTCCCAACGCGTAACGCACCCTTTCACGAGCACGGGCAAGGATTTCCCATCTCCAGGAGTTGCTCCAACCGCCGAGAACCATATTCTCAATCGAGTATCCCTGGAAGCGTGCGACTGCCCCTGTCTATTTTCGTCGCCGCTCTGGTCTACGTTCTCCGTGCTCATATCGTACGTGCACTCGGCTAGCGCTGGCTCCTGTTTTGACTCAGAATGTTCCCATAGGATCTCAGGAGTCGAGAGTTCGTCGACCCTTTTACTCGGTGCCTCGCTTCCCCTGTGACAACTCTGGGCATCCTTTTCATTGTGCGAATCAATTCCTGGAGAATTTTCCCTTCCTCCTTCTGGCATGCGACTGTCCTCCAAGTTCGTGGTGTCCCAAATAGATGTCGCTTTAGAATGCCAAGCTCACTCTGACGTCAGTTTGCAGGGTTCTTCATTACTAGGGTAAGCCAACCATGGAAGCCTGATTGCGCAGTACTGTGTCGGCTAAGTTGTCGATCAACACATATAAGGATGCCCTTGTCGGCTCGGTGCTCCCACCCTACAGTCTTTTGTTTGCGTTCTCTCTTTGCAATTCAATATGGATCTCTCTCGTTGACCTGGTTCGTAGTTCACTACCATCTTCAATCTGTCTAATAACGTGGGTAACTAGATTTATGGACTTCACCACTCGCCAGCTGTTCATCTCATCAACACTGCAATATTCGTGCAATCGTGCCTCGTACATTCTTTATTGTTTATACTGCATCCATCACACGGCATCTCGCACTCGCGTATCAATCGTTTCGCAGCCACACTACATGCATTGCCTTTAATTGAGGCGGCAAAAGACATCGTAGCAATATTTATTATACAGCGTGAGTGACTGGTCATTCAATATTGATACTCTATGATCTTATGCTTCGCAGAGTATGGTGCGATCAGTCAGGGCATTCTTATTTCCTTGGCATCGACCTTTCTAATTACCGCTGATACGTGGAACTTCCTCGAAGCCCCGTATCCTGCATTTTTTGGTTGTCTGATCGCCATTCTTGGATCTGGCATATTTGTTCTGGGCGGGAATAACACAGACGAACAGCAGGCTCAACATGATCTCTTTTTTTCAGTAAGCCTCTCATTCCGACTGGAATTTTGTTGTTGAACGTATGGACTACAGGCTCGTCGATGTTTTGCAGCTGTGACAATGTTTTTATTGGCGCTGGGATACATTATCGTGGCCATATCCCAGAACCCCGGGACTGATTCCTCGGACCTGTCCTCTATGCAAATAGAGTCATCCACTCTATCGAGGAATCGTTCCGACTGCCGTTCTCCGGAATCATCAACTCTGACTCATGCACAGACAACCACCAATTATACTCATTTCAACAACGTCCTGCTCATCGTGTTTTTCAGCCACGCTAGGTATGATGCCAACCTGGACTTTCATAGAGAAGTGTATGCGGATTATTTTCCGAACGTGAGTAATTAGAACAGTTCAAGGCATTAGGATCTATCCTCACACTGAGTGATATACTTAGATCATTTATATCGGCCCTGCAAGTCGCGAGGATAAAGGGTTTGCTCATTCCTACGATGTCCTTGTTGACTCGTTTCAATCGGGAGAGGATCTCAGCGACCCTTTTTTTTATAGGATGTCAGGGCGGGTGAGCCCACACCGTTATCTACCAGAGTGTGCAATTCCTCATCATCGGCCAAGATGGCCCACCACATGCTCTACACAGCTTTGCGCGAATATGGCTGCTATGATGGATATCTTTGGGTGCCTTTCGATACACTTCTTAATATTCCTCGACTCCAGAGCTTCAATCAAAGCTTATTTTGGTACCATTCTCCTTGGGGACATCCCGTTCCGAATCCCGCCTTCGGCAACCTAACAGACCCCGTCCTAAACATCAGCCGACATGCCCCTCCTGCGATGATCTCTCCCGATACATCTATCAATCTCACAGAAACATGGAGAGGCTGGGGCCCAGACTGGTGGTAAGTCACCAATAGAGGTCAAATTATCGCATGGCTGAATAGGTCGCCTCTCCGATTTTAGGTGGGGGTAAGTCTCACGCCAATAATCCCCCATGGTCGTCGCCACTGACTATTTTTCTATCAGCGACCCCCACGTGGGTGTGTCTGTATGCATGAACGCTTTTCGCAAGGTTCCCGAGGACATGCGTGTCCACCTCGCTAAACTCAACAACGGACAGACGAGGCTTATCGGTGGCTCCGCGGATACGCTCTACATTCCGGGCCGGCATCGCAAGGCGTTCATGGACGTATTGGCGCTGTTCCTCGAGACCGATTGTTTCCTAGAGATTGCGACGCCGACGACCGTTCATCTCGTCGTTCCCCCCGGGGAATCGATCCAGTTCGTGGACCATGTGCGTGATGATTTACTCTTCCTGTTCCTTCCCGTCTCTCTCTTCCCGATCGACGATTGAGTTTTGAATGCCAACAGTGGTGGATTTACCAACCTCCGTTCAATGCGTCGTTCGTGAGGCAGAAATGGGCCCAAGGCTACGAGGTGGACACATTTCATACTTTCCACTGGGGCGAACGCAGCGAGGACGGCATCTGGCGGGGTGATCATCGTCACGTCGCAGACGTGCGACATCTCCTACGAGAATCGGCAAACCGACAGGGCCTGAATGACGCGTTTCCAGTGAACCTGGGTAGTCACTAGTCAATGATGGCACGATACACGCCAGATCCTGTCGGGCTAGTAGCCCCCTTCGATAACGTGTAAATGTCAGACTCCCACCAGTAATCGGAGTCTCGGACCGTCATGCACATAAGTAGTTGACGTAACGGACTTGATCTGGAAAAGGGGTTAAAGTAGAGTTCGTGAGAAAGTCCAGGTCTGCTACATTCATACAGAAATATGATACCGACGGCGAATGGTGAGGATGATACAGATAACAACAGGGGATGACCCGAGCGAGAGGAATCTGCCCTACGAGAAATGCAGACGTTCATGGAGGTACCACGAAAGTTGGATGCCGTGGCTGGACGTAAAGTTGTGGCATCCAGACACGATGACGTTCGCCAGCGTCTCGTTGGGTGTGGCTGCATCAGTGTAAGCGACCCGAGCACTGAGCGCCTCTACTAAAGCATCTCCCGAAAACTGCTGACATCCAAAGAGCTTGAGCGTAGTCAGCTGTGGAAGGCGGACCCGGCAACGGCCATGGCCAGACCCGCGGACCGTCTGCATGGGTTCGGGTTTGAAGAGTTGCACGACCTTGTTGGACATGTCCGATCCAACGATGGAGAACTGCTTCAAGTATGGCAGTCTATCGAAAACCCATCTAAAATCCTTTGTGCGCATGTCCGACAGATCCATGTCCAGAATCTCGAGGGGTGGTTGCGAACGTAGAATGAGTTTCCGGAGACCCATTCCGGTATGGTGGTCACTCGAGGGGGACTGGGAGAAGTCGTTGGCTTCGTCATCGCTGTCGCCATACTCTTCCGCGTGGTAACCGTCCAGAAATACGTCCATGTTCAAGTGACGAAGATGGAGCTCTCTGAGGGCGGGGAGATGCAGATGTGCAAGGACACTACGTTGGATGCAGATAAGATCCAACAAGAGGGTGTGCAATCGTGGAAGTATGACAACGATTGGGGAAGCGTCCAGGATGCCCTCCTCATAGGAGAGGCCATGCAAGTAAAAGTGTTCGAGATTAGGACAGCGAGCAAGGAAGCTGAGCAGTTCTGGGGAACGGACGTTGTGGGTAGAGGACTCTGCGATGTCGAGAGATGTGAAGTGAAGTGGGTTGATAAAATTTGACGAGGGGAGACCGGAAGCTGCTATTTTCATGGAGACGTGTCGGAACGTACTTGTTCCGCAAGAGAAGAAGATATGGTCATCGTCATTTCCGTTGGCGTCGAAGGGAGTCTTGAGGCGGACGTCAAGGTGGTGAAGGACGCGGCGAGGGGCGGATAGGGTGAGATCGGACAGTCTGGTGTGCGTCGTGCGGCCTTCAAATGATATTCTGCAATCCATCCAGCGAGATAAATAGGGCAGAAAACAAGACATGATTGGGAGGAGGCTGTCAAAGTCGACAAGGTCGACATCGACGTGGAAGAGGAGGGGATCTGAGCGAGCGATCCACAACTCGGCCTGAGCTCTGATGGAGGAGATACGGCGCCAGTGTTTGCCGACGATGATGAGCCGCCATGCTCTGGGAGATGCGATACAGATGTCCCTCCAGAGCTTACAAACTGTACAGATGACAAGGGGTGTAAACGGAGCGCCGGACTGTGACGAAGATACGAATATCTCGATGAGTAATTCTGGAGGAAGAGAATGTATTGATGTGGACGGCGCTGGACTGCAGGACGTGATGTCGTCCATGGTGGTGGTTCAGTTCAGGCCAGGTTAGTTAGCCGGTCCGAGCGCGTCATCATACGGCGTAGCCGAGTAGCACTAGCACACCAACTACATCGGCTTGAGTGTGAAGGATTCAACGAGCAACGGATGCTCGATCACCTCGTGCTCTCTTCTTAGTAGTGTATGAAGGTCGTTCAACTTGTACTACGCTACTGTGCTCGCCTCGTCAGTCTCTTTGTTCCTGGTGTCTCGGATATGTCGAATGCTGGATCTTGATCCAATGAGGGGATTGTCTGTGGGCGTCATTTTTTATTGTTGTAAACATTGAGACGGAGGATCGTGCCAGATTATCAGTTCTAGTACTTGACAAGAGTACTAGTGCTACTTGAAGCTCTAAAGCTCGGTTCAATGGGACAAGCCGCTGACTAAGCAAAAAACTGCACAGACGGTGGCTGAGTC
>JBBPLK010000271.1:0-27650 GCA_038089735.1 Exsudoporus frostii
GGCATCGAGGGTTTCAATAACAGCACCCTTGTCAGCGACCAGCTCTCTCAGCCAGACAAGGTATGCGTCAGTATCGATCTATTTAAAATACCAAATTAGATTCAGATAAGGGGGAGGGAGGCACAAATATACAACAGGTGCTTCGTGCTGGTACGCGTCAATGGCATTGGCTTCTGGAGGAACGGAATGATATTCAATCAATCTGGTGTCATACCTGTACTTGGGAATCCTGATTTTCTCGATCTCCTTCATCTTTTGGAGCTGCCCGTGCATGTCGGGATGGTCCAAGCGTTTTGTGAAAAAGAAGTTGGCCATCCGGAGGGTGATTCCATGGTTATCATTACGATAACCGAGCGCCAGGTCTTCAAACACATTCCTAACGAAGGCTTGAACACTCGCAAGTTCGTCTTAGACGAGGGGCTTCACCTTGAAATCAATGACCAGGGTTTTGATTTCTCCACGGAAGCTTGATCTGTGTGTTGACCACAGACAGCAGGGGGATATTCCCATCTGTGTGTTGCTCGACATGTTAGTAGTTTGAAGTGGACGAAATAACGTACAAGGCACCCGCGATCTGACCAGTGACGCTGGGCACTGCAGGTGCACAGCGGTCCGAGATCACAGTCACGTCGTAACCAAGATCAAGGGGCAACCAGGCTGAGCTGAAATACTCAGTTATTATCAACGTGGCGGACGCATCAATTGCAAGGGCACAGACGTCAGGCCCGTGACACTTCCTCCGACAATGAGGACGCGCTTTTGCATGCGCTGGTAAAATGGTGAGCGTTGAGCACGGACCCTGAGGTCTGTCCAAGTTTTGTTAGGATTGAGATAAATGTCGTTGGGGGTCATATTGCACAAGGAAGAAACCTTGAGAGGGTGATATGAGGCAAACTTACCTCAGGTGTAGCTTTAAGTGCGACTTCCGAGAGCAACTTGAAGACCCGGTGGATCTCAAATTGTAGTGGCGGCGCGCGGATACCGGTCCCTGACTCCAGAGAAACATCCAGACTTCACGTATGGGGTCGATCTGGGTGAACGACCAATTCCAAATATTTTTGCATGAGAACGCATCACCTTCGCTAGCAGGAACAGATGTAAATTTCAATCTAACCCAATAAGACATCAAACCACCGGAAATAGGGTCACACAAACGTGCTGGTTGCTGAGATCTGAGACGAGGATTCTGACTCCGAGTCTCTCTGTCCACCATCACACTAGTTCTGTCACTGCTCTAATATATCACCAAGTACATAACTACCAATGACTGTATACTTCCTCGGCCACCAGGAATATGTACATCATCTACATGTACAGCCACCAGAAAAATGAACCTCGGTGGTAGTTTTACGCCTCGCCCCGGACTTCTCCCGCGCGCGTCCGGTGCTAATAAGTATTAATGTACGAGTCACCCCGGACACCTTGGGCTTCCTTGGATGAACTGAACAGGGGAGCAAAGTTGTGTATCTTCCATATGAGCAACATTCATGAACGTTGACAGGGTTATTGAACTCACGGTCAAGCGTCCCTTAGACTGACTCCATCGTGGAGCCTCCATATGTACCACATAATCTGGGGGTAAATGACCCTCAGTGTCGCATCCTCGAAGCCTGCCTTAGGGTGGCTAGATCCAGCGTGGTACTGCACGGGAACGAGAATATTGCCGGCGGGCCCACTCGAAAGGGTCCTGGTAGCTCAGCTGGTCTGTGGGAGCATCTGCTAGCTTATCGTTGATTAGAAGCCACCTTCTCCCCGCTCGCCTTCATCCTCTCGTTGGGTCGCACCCATCACACCCCACATCTCGCGGGTCCCTGTTCTGGTTTGTTAATACCCTCTGATCGTTCTAGATGTTAGTTCACCTAAACGGCCCTGGAAAGGCGGCGGTCGGGGTAACCCGAGAGCTTTCGCAGGCTCGAAACCGCACGCCCTTTGCCTGTCCATGCGCGTACTGTACACGGCCCAATTGATCCTCGGAGACTCGAGAGGGGCGTCTGATGGACGCAGCAAACAGGTCCGACTCGACAGCCCAGGTCGATTTTTCCTTGCACACTGATTTTGCTCTACGGTCGCGCTTTGCGCTCCCTGGACCTCCACGCACTAATGAGAGATACGTAGCCATATATGAGATCGAATCGTACGTTCTAAAGCTTTGGGCACGGAACCCGCGCTGAGTGCGTTATTTCGGGATCCGACGTCCGAGAGCGACGGGCCCTGGTAGCCGCCCTGTCTGTGTCATCCCTGAACCGCTGTGTACACACGCATGCAGATTCATTGATGACCACAGACCGTCGTCGTCTCTACCATCCTACGGTCAATCGTATCCGCTGGAATTTGGTGGTGTGGGTCTGTAACATCAGCGGCAGAACAAGTGATGTATTCATCTATGTTTGCGTCAGTTCTCAAGTTGCATGAATTAATTTCTTCATGGTCGCTGCACTATGTCCACTCCCACACGAGCTGCATGCCCTCGTTCCCACTTGATCTTTGCACCTCCACATTTATGTGTATTGCCATCGATTTGGTCGATACACGACATCCACGCTTTGTTTGGTTGCACTGCCATTTGGATGAGGTAGGTGATAGGGGTCTGACTCCATGTAGCTGTGTCGACTCAGAACAAACGAGGTTGTAGATTGTCACGCTTGCACCAGAACACCTCAATCGCCCCCCTCGTAAGGGCCGCCTTAAACCGAGAAACGCCATGCTACACAAAACTTGCCGCGAGCTTCGGCGAGTTGCTGCTGACATTGCTAGCCATAGAGTCATCATCCACACACGGCTCCGAGTCGCCGCGCTTACTATTTGCCCTTCACGTGCCTTGTGACTCATGATCAAAAGGCAGATTTAAATCAACTCGCAAGAAGCTCCGTCGTTGAAAATAGGTCTGTGCAGCGTCCTGTTCGATCATAGACATGTCTATCCACAAAAGGTTTGCCATCGCTGGTGTGGGAAACGTGGGCAAGTTCATCGCGGAAGAACTGGTGAGCCGGCTCGTAGCGGGAAGAGCGGATGAAGTCACCCTCCTGACCCGAGAGGTAGCTATTTCTATTTTTTTGATACAGTTGCGACATCAAAGCTATGGCTTACAGGGGTCTAATAATCCGGTAGTCGCAACCCTCGCAAAGCTGGGAGCAAAGGTTGCACATGTTAATTATGAGTCGATCGACTCTTTGTCTTCTGCACTTGCCGGGATCGAGGTTGTCGTATCCGTGCTTGGTTATGCTGGAATTGGGACATCCCAACTCAACCTCGCGGAAGCTGCAAAGGCCGCCAACGTCAGTCTTTTCATTCCCTCTGAGTTTGGAATTCCTCACCAAGTGAGGATCCCACCCGGTGAGGAAATTACCAAAAGGCTTGGCCCAGTGCCCATGACAACTTTCTATAACGGAATGTTTTCGGATATTCTCTTCAAATTTGCGTACGCGGAATTACACTTTTCCTCGGGGGAAACGCACTTATACACGCGTTTAGGCATTATGCAGGATTGATCCTTTCCAAGGGAGAGGCTTTAGTCCCTGGAGATGGCACGCGCGACGTCTCTTTCACCACTTGTCGCGACACCGGGCGCTACGTGGCCCACATCCTCACGAAGCTTCCCCGTTCAAGTCTCAACGGTCGTAATTTCCGAATCGAAGGTCAGCGCGCCGTGAGTCATGCCTTGCCCCTTTCACTCACCCGTGATCAAGTTGCCTTGTAGTGCTTGAACGACATTATTGGCGAATACGAAAGTCGCACAGGAAAGGCCATCAAGGTGACTTACCTGCCAACGAAAGACCTCGAGAAAGCCGTGGCGGAGAACGAGAATGACATACTCAGCAGTATCCGTCTGCTTTTGGCTACTGGGAAGGGTGTGGTCGGAGACGAGGCTGAAGTCGATAATCACGAGTTTCCAGACTGGAACCCGACAAAAGTGATAGATGTGCTTTCTTGAGTTGCAGGCGAACATCGTTCAGGGGAGTGCTGT
This sequence comes from Exsudoporus frostii, assembly GCA_038089735.1. Taxonomy (NCBI): domain Eukaryota; kingdom Fungi; phylum Basidiomycota; class Agaricomycetes; order Boletales; family Boletaceae; genus Exsudoporus; species Exsudoporus frostii. Next base: position 3,965 of record JBBPLK010000271.1, read on the forward strand.
CGTGTCCCTGAAACACCAGCGGCAACGTGCCATTGTTGGTTGTACGATACTTGTATGTTGTCCTGAGCGTCGCGTATATGGATTTGAAAGCTATTCGGGGGTGTTGCTCTACCAGCAGCTGGATGATACTAGTACTTGTCATAAATGAGACTGTCAAGCATATTTACGTGCGTGACCATATTTGCTATTTCAGGGAGCCACACATACCCTTATTCCTACTACTTACCAAGTCGAACGCGAAGGCTCGTCATCGAGGGCACTTGGGATGACGGTCAAGGCTCCATCAAGGCTTTCAGACTTGGTGCTGTCTCTCTCTCATACTTCCTTTCGGCGTCGACTTCCCTATGCACCACGACAAATGCACCTGGCAGTCGCGCGCCCACCACAGTCGCGGACAACATCTGTCCCAGGCCTTTCCAATGAATATCTTCACGCGCTATATGAAGACCTGATGACACTGGACCCCTTAACAATACGAACCGCTCAGCCAGACGTGGATTTGCACCAATTCGAGCACTCGCAAAAAGAGGCTGAGCTTCTCAACACCAGCAGCCCCGTTTTCGACAATATCCCATCACACACTACAGGGCTCGAGGTTTCCAACGATGCCTTACTCGCAGAATATGCGAAGCAGGGTAATACTCGAGATTTTGAGTCATTCATATCTCGTATCCCGTCTGGTATGTCACCATCCTTTCTGAAGTGACTTTTTTCATTACCACATTCTCAGCGTCACCGACTGAACATCAGCGGGATCTGCATGTCAAAGCTCACATCGTTAATGCGTCACTCTCCGCTCGTCCTTCCCCACACTCAGCCGTCCAACGGTTTCCGACGGGCGCACTCGCAGTCTTGCACCAGTATGAAGCTAGCGGTCATTTCGCCCCGATCCAATCATACACCAGAGTTATCTCTGCTCTTTTCAATGTCCAAAAATGCGCTTCGTTTGACCCAAGACTTGGACCTGCTGCAGCGCAAGCGCAAGCTTGGGATCTTTTCGCCCATATGCGCTATGTCGCCCACCCTGTTCCGGATGCCCACCTGTACGCTCTGATGATTCGGGCCTGTGGGTCGTTCTCCCGACCAGAGCCTGAACGTGCCTTGGATCTTTGGATGGAGATGCAGGAGAACGGAGTCAAGCCAACGAAAGGTGCCTACGAGGCTATCATAAGAGTGTGTGGCCGAGCTGGGCCAGAGTGGCTGGGAGAGGGCATGAGGCTTGCGAGGAAGATGAGCGATCAATATTCAATCATGGGCGTGAACGGGAGAGGCTTATGGTGCGCTCTACTGGAAGGTTGCAAGCGTGCTGGGGACCTTAAAAAAGCCAGATGGATACTTGCTGAAGCTGTACGAGGCGGTGGCGATGGCGCAAGTAGTGGAGGCTCGATGGTGAACGCGGAGCTGATGACTCACATGTTCCACACCTATGCGTCGTACAAGCCACCGTTCAGAAGAGAGACGACTCTACTTATCGACCGTAGCGCAACGTCAAATGGAGAAGTGTCGACGAAGGAAACCCAAGCGGAGGAGATGTCGAGCCACAGCGATCCACCCTTTCCCATGTCCACGGAGCGGATGCGGGGAGGCGACGCCTTCCCTGATGTTCCGGTAGAGAATGTAGGGAGCATGCCTTCATTTTCCCGTCTCCCGCCGCAGACACCCTCCGATGTCATTGCGGAAACGCGAGCACTTTTCGACAGGATTATTCAGGGCAGATCCCTATCCCTGGAGGAGGCACGTAATTACCCCCAAGGCGGCTTGCTCGTGGGCAGATTTGCGCATGTGGAGCTGACACCCGTCCTCTTAAATGCTTACTTGTCTGTATTTTACAGACACGCTAGCATCGAGACCTCACAGGAAGCCTTTGATTCCCTCTTCAGCAACAGCGATTCACCCGGTGGACAGATATTCCATCCCGACGAACACATTTATATCAATGCACTCGAGAGGTGTGCGATAGCATGCGTTGAAGATCGTCACATAGCAGCTCGATGGGCTAAGGACGTCTGGCGGCGCTGGGAAGTAACAGAAGCAAACGGTCTGAGAGACGGCAAGGTAAATATCGGGTCGTATGCAAGGTTGATTGAGAAGGCGCATGATGCCATGAGAAGAGTGCTTGTCCTGTAGGCCATATCGCTGACCATTTACATCCCATACTTGGCTCAACGTCCCCACGTAGATCTGGTGACATCGACGGTGCTCAAGCATTACTGCGATCATTCGTTTCTCGATACCCGCCCACCGCAGTATTGCGGCCAACCGACTCCCAGCCAGCCTCACTCGATGCATCTTCGACAATGATGCCTATCAAGTCCCCTTCAAAATCTACAACCGTTCGACTCTTCGCCAAACCCCCCATCCTTTCTAGTCGGACGGTACTGACGAATCCAGTGCCTTCGGCATCAATGATCGCACGACCTTTGGTTCGGCTTACGTCGGCTATTTCCCCAAGGGACGATCGTGTACCTCCCATCATTGCATTCGGTGACGTCGATCTGCTCCATGCAAGGTTAGCCGAGCACGGGAGGATCAAAGATCTTGGATATATCAAGTGGGTCTGTATGGCATACGCCAACGCACTCAAAAAGAGAAGGGATGCGGTCCTCAAAGCTGCTCCAATGCCACACGGGGAGGAGGTAGACTAGGCGTGTATAGCGGTACTACTACTGATTAATGCTACCATGTACGAGTTAGACAGGGGTTATCTGCGGGATCTACCGAGGGATGACTAATGTTAAATGAATTGATGCACTGATTTACTGTGGGTGCTAGTTTGACACATCTTTCGAGTCCTGCCGCGTCTCTGGACGATTTAATGGCACATTTCGCGAGACCTCAGTCGTTTAACTCGGCTGTCAGGATCGTTAATCCAGCGGAACAGTCAGATGACCCAAAACCTCTGCCAAAGAGGGGTATGTACATGCACACCCCCTCCTCGTCGGTTCTCATCCAAGCTTTCGTTGGCTTTGACAACAGAATCGCCCCAGCGCCAGTGCAGGAATGTACTCATTTACGGGTAATATCATATCGCATCCTTGTTCTCCTGCCATTGACCCGTTTGGTCAGCTCCTGTCGGTTCCAAGATAAAGGCTGTATCTATTATCATCCCCTGGTATGAAGCTCGGTTCCGCCATTCTTACGCTAAAATTCTCTCCAGTCGGATAGCTCCACCAATACGTGAGTGATTCCATCTCCAAACACATTTGACGCATACCAACCCTTCGCAGAGCACCTCCAGATTCTCCAGCACTTGCCACCTTAACTCCTCAGGCAGTCAACGCTCCCGTCTTTGTACCCAAGACCAGCTTCAACCCAGTTTCAGCTGCGTCCCCGACCACATCCCATTCACTCTCACCCTCGTGAGTTCCATGTCATCTACCACTATGCATTCTCTAACCGTGTGACTAGCTCTTCCCCCAGTCCCTACTACTTGAATCATGACGAATACGACCTGTATACGCAAAACCAATCGACTAATGGTTCCAGTCAACTGCTTGACGAGCAGGATTTGGCAAATGAATATCAACAGGTGGAGCATCCGCTTACGTATCTATCAGACCATGTCAGTTTCTTGCCTCTGCTCCATAGATCGCAGCCTGAATTCCCATTCATTCGTAGGTGATCCAGGCTGATTTCGACGACGCGTCTTTGGGCGGCAACTTTTATCAGCCTACTCAACCATCCTATGTGCGGCAACCTGTCAGTCACACACTTGTATTTAGACAGGACGATCAGGCTTACTTGTGCTGCAATTTAGCTTGACTATCATCTCTACACTCGACCAATTCCCGAAACATTCGTTCCGTCGCACTTCATGTCTGACAACGTCCGTGAAGAGCTGCAAAAGCGTTCAGAAGCTGCCCATTTGATCCCATTTCCGCCTTATAACCTCCCTGACGAACTTCAGGGCTATCATTCACTCGTTCCACTTGAACAAACACAGTCTGACCGGCGAAAATTCTTCAGCTGGTTCTCAACAGTATACCGCGCAACAAATGTCAATGATGGCCAACCCTACGCTTTGCGGCGAGTCGAGAGTGTGTTCTCCTTGGCGAAAGGGGGAATAAATTACAACTAACCCGTGCAGATTTCAGACTGATGCACCAGGTTGCGTTTGATGCGATTGAAGCCTGGTCCCGACTTCAACACCCCAATATCGTTAGGGTACGGGAGGCTTTCACAACGCGTGCCTTCAGCGACAATTGTCTGTACTTCGTTCCATCTGCATTTCTACTCTTTTGATGCCTGCCTAATTGATAGCTCTTGTGGTATCGTATGACTACCATCCAAACTCGCAAACGTTATTCGATCTGTACTTGCGCCCCAAGCAGTCTGTATTTCCACAGAGTAGGTTCGGAGGAACGACAAATGTTGCCATCCCCGAAGCCACGCTTTGGTCATACATCATTCAAATCGCGGGTGCGATACGAGCGATTCACGAAGCGGGGTTGGCGGCTCGCATGATCGACCCGACAAAGATTCTGTTGACAGGAAAGAATCGGTACATTCTCACATTTTCATCTCTCAATAATTCATCGCTAACATCATGTCAGCCTACGCATTAATTCATGCGGTATCGTTGACGTACTCATGTATGACACACGGCAAGATGTTACTCTTGTTCAACAAGAAGACCTGATTATGTTCGGGCGGCTAATTTTCGTGTTGTGTTGTGGAAACATTGCGGCGATGAACACGTTGCCCAAAGCGTTGGATATAATGGGGAGGATGTATTCTGCGGATGTCAAGACGTTGGCGTTGTACCTCGTCTCCAAGCCTGATCCGCACAAGGTAAGCGAGTACTTTTCTAGAGAAAGGACCAAGTTGATTCTAATGGCGGATGCCTTCGTGGATACAGAGTATTTCACAGGTCATTGAAAGGATCGGCAAGAATCGATTGCTTCGTGAGATGGATGAGGTCCAAATGTAGGCATCTAGGTGACTTGCTGGGAACTGTGCTCTGAATTTTCTCTCGGTTATAGTGGCACCGACAGACTCGAGAGTGAGCTCGCCAGTGAGCTTGAGAACGGTCGCCTGGTTCGCTTGCTTTGCAGATTGGGGTTTATTAATGAGCGACCCGAGTGCGTGCCTTTACCATTGTAGACAATTGGTTGCTCAATCTGACCTTTAGGTTTGCCCGTGAGCCACGTTGGTCTGAAACGGGAGACAGGTATATCATCAAGCTCTTCCGCGACTACGTGTTCCATCAAGTGGACGAGAATGGAAACCCTGTAGTCAGCTTGTCGCATGTTCTTGCTTGCCTGAACAAGGTCGGTGTTGAGCCAAATCATACAATTCTATGCACACTATCATTTTCGTAATAGCTCGACAGCGGAACGGACGAACGCATCATGGTGGTCTCTCGAGACGAACAAAGCTGCTTAGTTGTGAGCTACAAGGAGGTCAAGTCTTGCATTGATGCTGCCTTCAGGTGTGTTATGCCCTGGCTGCTGACCGAGCTCGAACTTACTTGGCTTCCGTGCTGCAGTGATCTGTCGAGGGCTTCGCGCTGAAGACAAGATTTATGGATAAAATAGGTAGAATTTCGAAAAAAGACGCGGAAAAATACATAAAAATAGTTGACTGGCCGTGTGCGGTGTCTGTTGAGCACAAGATGCAGTCAATCATGTGAATGCGAGCTGCACCGCTCCCCTCCTTGTACTAGTACCGTAATGCCATCACCTCCCCGCCTCCCAGTCCTCCCCCTCCCCCACCCCATCCTCCTTCTCCCCACCGCAAGGCTCACCATCCCGATCTCGAGGGCACTCGCAGACAATCTGCTCGCCATTCTCAATGACTCCGACGCCGGCCAGCCAGTTCTCGCAGCCATCCCAGTCCCGGTGCCCTTTGAACCCAGCAACGGTGATGTAGCTGAGGTCCCGCCCGTCACGGCTAATGCACCACCACCCACCTATGGGGTTACTGCCCGTGTCGTTCGTCTCATCCGCGCCCGCACCGTGGCTTCGCCCGCCCCTCGTCATCCCTACCTGCTCTATCTCCACGGCCTGACCCGCATACGCCTTATCCAGCCTCTCGACTTGGACCCCTCCGCTCTCGATTCTCTCCCACAGCATGCGGTCGCTTACCCCCCAGCCGACACGACGCCCTCTCATGAGACCGTCGAGGCATTCAAAGACGCTGCCCTCAGGTTGGTTGACCGGCTCGCCAAGGATTCCGTCCATGCTCAGAGGAAAGATGACTGGCTCAAGGTCGCCTCCATGGTCGAGGAAATCTCCGACCAACGCGCTGCATGGATGGCGGACGTCCTCGTCGCGGCCATTTCCGGACAGTACGCTGACAAACTTGGTGAGTCCGAGTCCTCTTCATTCCTTGTTTTTTTTTTTGGGTTCACGAGCCGGTTCACATGGCAATGTCCGCTAACCCCGATTCCACGAGATAGATTTTCTCGCAGCAACCGAGGTCGAGGACCGTCTTCGCCGTGCGACAGAGCTCTTTATCAAACAGTTGTCTATTTCTGAGGTCTCGAAGAAGATTGCCAGTGCTGTCGACGAATCACTTTCTCGCCAACAGAAGGAGTATTTCCTTCGTCAGCAACTCGCAGCGATTCAACGCGAGCTTCATAGCTTGCATAGTACGACTCCTGGACAATTCGGCACCCTTGGTGGGACTGGTTTCGGAGCGGGACACTCGGGTAGTGAACTGGACGAGGACGAACAGGCAGATGCGGATGACCTTGCAGACCTCCGGAAGAAGATCGAGGCTTTTGATGCTGGAAGCGAGGAGAGAAAGGTTGGTGTTAGGGAGTGGAGGAGATTGAAACGCATTCCCCAGGGTAGTGTCGAGAATGGTGTCATCAGAACATATGTGAGACTCCGTTGTGCGCAGGGGATTGTGGATGCTGACTCGAGGTCTAGCTCGAATGGTTGACGAGTATCCCATGGCCGTCTGTGCTAGCTTCCCAGACCACCGCGCACGACGCACTCGTGGATTCGGGGTTCTTGGCCAGGGCTCGGTGAGTGATTGCCCAGTCCAATATCATTTCCCCCTGTTAGTGTTGTTGCTATTGCTAATGGATAATATCTTAGCGCTCAACTGGATGCAGATCACTACGGTCTTGAGCAAATTAAGCGCCGCTTGATAGAATTCCTTGCAGTTGTCCGATTGCATGCAATGGCTGATGACGCCGCTTCATCACCCCCGATCGCAGCAGCAGATGAAGACTCCGTGCATAATCTAGCCAAGGCTTCTAATTCCGACCGTGCACTGGTCCCTGCTTCTAGTGGAAGTGTTATCTCGCGACAAGGTCTGACCCCTATAGAGCCACTTAAAGCATCGGCACCGAGGAGGAAGAAGGGCGTGAAAGGACCGATATTATTGTAGGGGCTAATTAAGATTTGAACGTCGAATGTTGAATCGAACTCGCTGAACCTGTAGGTTTGTTGGTCCACCTGGAACAGGGAAGACTTCACTCGGCCAGTCGATTGCAAAAGCTCTAGATCGACCTTTTCAACGGATATCCCTCGGTGGTGTGCGCGATGAGGCTGAGATTAGGTTGTTATTTTCGCTTCCAGATCACAAAGAATTAGGAACTCAAGTACAGTTATACACAGGGGACACCGAAGAACATATGTTGCATCGGGCCCCGGTATGATCGTCCAGGCACTTCGAAAGGCTGGGAGGAGTGATCCTGTCATATTGCTGTACGTCCTTTCCATCGTGATAGGTCGTCTTGGGATACCGACCTCGCGTCTTTGCAAAGCGATGAAATCGACAAGGTCGGTCATAGCAACTTCCACGGTGATCCGTCAGCTGCTTTGCTGGAGGTGCTCGACCCCGAACAGAACTACTCGTTCAATGCAAGTATAGGTTATCGTGACGTTCTCAGGACAGTCACTTATCTGCAATCTTCAGGACCACTATATCAATGTCCCTGTCGACCTCAGCCAAGTGCTCTTCATCTGCACCTCAAACACGCTCGAGACGATATCTGCTCCGCTACTAGATCGGTGTGAAGTTGTCGAGTTATCAGGGTATACCTACGACGAGAAGATGCACATTACCCGACGGTTCCTCCTGCCAAAACAAATACACGCAAATGCATTATCTCCATCCCAGCTCCAGCTCACGGACGACGCCCTGCTCCACATTGCCACCCTATATACCCGCGAAGCAGGCGTGCGGAGTCTCGAGCGTGCGATCGGAGCAGTTGTCAGATTCAAAGCCGTGGAGTGGGCAGAGTGTCTTGATGCTGGCACAAGAGAGGGGGAGAACCATAAGGAGTGGCACGGTCTCGTCGAGAAAAACGAGCTAGAGAAGATCCTTGGCGTGCCTCGGTGGGATGGCGAAGAACGTGAACGTGAGGAGAAACGCGGCGTCATTTACGGGCTCGTTGTTACTGGCATGGGCGAAGGAGGGATCATGCCTGTTGAGAGCACGGCTCTTCCTGGTACTGGGAGACTGAAGCTGACAGGTAGTTTGGGAGATGTCATCAAGGAGAGCGGGGAGATTGCCCTGAGTTGGGTAAAGTCCCATGCATTCGAACTTGGGATCACGGCTGGGCGGGGTATTGACCCTCTCAAAGTCCCAACCTCTATTGATATTCATCTTCACCTTCCCGCGGGAGCTCAGAAGAAGGATGGACCGAGTGCAGGTATCGCAATGGTAAGGAACCTCCGTAAACATTTGCACTCGGGTTGCTCATGGTGTGCAGACATGTGCTTTCGTATCGTTGCTCAGTGGTGCAACAGCTCCAAAGGACGTTGCTATGACGGGCGAGGTTAGTCACGGAGCACCGCTTGTCGATATCCCATCTAATTTTCCCGGTAGATCACGCTCCGCGGGAGAGTGACGCCCGTTGGCGGAATTCGGATGAAAGTCCTTGGTGCCCACCGGGCACAAATCCGCAAGGTCATTCTTCCGTGGGCGAATAGAAAAGATGTCGAACACGACGTTTCGCCCGAAATACGACGGGAGATGCAATTCATTTTCGTCCGGACGATCGATGAGGCGCTCGAAGCTGCGTTCGGGCAGGGAACGCTGGGATGGAGGAGAGAGGCTGTCCTGCTGGAGAGTAGACTGTAATTCTGGTGTTATCTCAATTGTTTTGCTGTGTACTTTGTCAGACGCACTGTTGATTATGCATGTTGAATACAATTCGATGGCTGTGATCTCCAGATTATCATGTGGATGGGTACTGAACTCTAATCTCTAGTCATTCACACATGGTGATAGCTAAATGTACTGCGAGAATATAGAATCACTTGGTAGGAGATACAGGGTTGATCGACAAAAGACAAATGTTGACAACAAAGGGAGCACTCGCCGAGTCAGATAGTTACTTGGTTGTTCGAGCAAAGAAAGGGAGAAAAACTAAAATTACCAAAACCACACGTGCTACCGTCTTCTATTACATGCGAATGCAAAAAAAAAGGGAATGATATGCTGTGCCTCCTTCAGATGGCGATTGACGGGATGTAACACTCAGAATCCGGATTCGAGATGCAGAAACAAAGGGGTGCCAAAGCTGATTAGTTTGCTTGCACTGGTGAGATATAAAGGGAGTGAATCTGAAAGTATGCAACGGGTCAAGAGATGTGCCTGTTGGGACTCTATGCAGTCGCTTGTTTGATCATCTGGGACGGTCTGAGAGTGGTGTTTGCATGAATACAAAGCGATCTCACCTCACGGGCCCAACGCATAGTCTTTTTCGTTTCTGGCGACATACCACGCTTGTTCCGTAGGTCTGATGCTATCCATTCGGAAAGCAGCAGTTGTTTGAGCTGACCATTGGGGAAGCAGTCCGCTAGGTCACCCAAGAGGCCGAAAGACAGCTTGACGGTAGTTTCCGACCGGTCATCATCACCCAAGCACCGTTGAATGAGCTCTAGGATATTCGACGAATGAGGAAGTAACACTTGGACTGGCGAGGATGTCAATGAGCGAGGGAGAAAGATACAAAGTGGCGGCATACCCTTTTCAGTGTTCTTGAAGCCAGTAACAACTCCCGTGTAGGCTTCCAAAATACCTTCCCGCAATTGAGTCACGTAGTCAACCAGATCAAAATCAAGCTATCGAGCTATGGAGTAAGTGGACACAATCAATCAAGCAAAGCAGCAAAACTCACAGGATTGGGTTGAAGAGCGCCTGCCTGCCTGAGCACACCCATCGTGGTGTCAACATAGGGCTCAAAAGCGACACTAATTGCGAGTGCAATGTCACCAAAGCACGAAAGTATAGAGATCTTGACGTTGCGATTCAAAACTTCGCTCTGGAGATTCTCCAGCAGGACATTCATGAATGCGCTGGCGTATTGCGCGCTCTGATCACCTAATGCGCGGGAGATATCACCAATAACGCCGACGGCAACCATGCACAATTGGGTATCTTCGTGCGCCTTGAGAGCGGAGTATAAGTATGGCAGAAACGCCTGGATATACGGCGAAAAGCCTCTCTCAAGGGCTACAGTGAAAAACATCAATAAGAAACTACTGGTGACGAAGGGCAGATGAGACGGTACTTGCCAGATGCTAATGACCCAACGACCAAGAATGCGTCTTCAAGAACAGTTGATGTCTTTCCAGCTGCCCGTATGAGTTCGATGATGATAGTCATGATGCGATCTGCCATGGGTTGAATACCCTCATTCAGTCGGCGAACGACACTCTATAACGCAGTCAGTGAAAGATCTAAGTGATAGTAGCAAAAGACAGCTCACAATTACAACGCTACACAGGTTGCTTTGCAGCTCATTCCAGTTGTTGCGATCATCGATACCAACAATCTGGTTCTGTGATACCCGGTAAGACCACTGTACAGAGATGAACAATACCACAGACCTGCATCCCCAGTAATTGCTCCATACGAACAAGAATGGTGATCAAAGTATTTTGAACGACTGCGATAACATCAGCACTTGCATGGGTAACGTAGGACGTAATGGCCTCGTAGGCGGAAGTTCGGAAATTGGCCTCGTTAGTTGTCCTAAAAAGTAATCGTAAGGGTCTGGAATATTGCCTGAGCCCGAGAGCACTCACGTCTCTGTGACACGAAGGAGGGCGTTAACAATACCATCGTAATACGGTGATAGGTGGCCAGTTTGCGACGATTCATTTTCTTCTTCGAGATATCCAAGCTGATCTGCAAGGTTCATCAAGGCCCAGCAGCAGTTGGTCACAATCCGGGGGTTATCCTGTAGGCCGGTCACAAGTGCAGATATCAAAGGATGGAGGTGAACATCAGGTTTGATTGTGATGATCAACAAATCACAGATGCGTCCGAGTGTCCAAGCAGTCGTGTCCTTGACATGTATATTGGAGTCATTCATCATTCCGATCAAAAGAGGGAGAGCCTGGTTCACAAGGGGCATGAGTACGGTGGGATCAGGACCATCGAGGATTGAACCGAATGTCATGACAGCAGCTTCGCGTTGGTGCCAATCTTGTGACTTGATATGAGCCTCAATGAAGGGAATGACGGCAGGAACAATGGGGTCCGCAATTGCCTGTGCCATGAAGTTTAAACATGTGCCTGCAGACATGGAGATATTCCACTCGTCCTCATCGGCGTCTTCTTCTTGACGCGTAAGGAGGGACAAAAGTACAGGGATCACCTCAGGTAATGCGACCTTGGCGAAAAATTTCGACTCGACCTCTGGCGGTTCGCCGTAGTCAGCAGCCTGAGGAATAGAATGAGCGATGTAACCCGAAACAAGAGAACACGATTACCTCCCGTGCTTCGTGAGCAAGCTCAATTTCTTCTTCGCAAACAGTTGTCCAGAACTCGACGGCTTGCAACGCCACGCGCTCATCATTATGTTTCATGCCCATGACTGTGAGCTGGGGGCAAAGGGTGTCAGCACATGACAAGGTCAAGTACTTGACGAGTACACACCCCAAATAGTGCCTGTTCCATGTAAAACGCCATCTTGTCGTAATAAAGGGCCATTATCTTCACTAGACATTCAAATGAACCAACTTGAACGGCCACTGCAGGATTTTGGGTAGCTTCGCATACGACTTGCATTATGTAGTTACGCTCGCCCTGTCAAATTCTTAAGCAATAACAGATGGCGTGGTTCACATGACACACCTCACGCTCAAAGTTCTCGCGGACGAACTCCAGAGAGTTGTACAACGCATGCACGGCAGCCAACTGAACATCGGAGGAGGGCTCATCCTTGCGAGCCCCATGGATCACAGCAGTCAGGATCTCGTTTGATCGCAGACTCAAAATCTCGGGTTTCTGGAGGAGAACGGTGAGGCGATGAGGCATTTATGAGTCAGACGACGCACAATCGACTCGCAGATATAACCGATGGTCTGCAGCGTAGCGATCTTGAGATTCGCGTTGGTTGAGTTGTTCACAAAGCCGAGAAGTAACTCGATGAGATCCGGCCATTGATCGTGTGGAAGTTCTACTGCTGCAATCGCGGCAACCACCTGAGCAGCGAAAGACCCTGCCTTGGCGATGGGGGACGCAAGAGTGACAAGTGTTTCTTGCTTGATCTTGTTCTTAGTAACAGCGTCGAACGCCAGCCATCTTGTTGCGGACTCGGTTTGTCTTGCAGCCTCCTGAATAACAGACGTAAAGTCACTTGAGGGGGAAGGAGACGACGCGTTTACGTACACGAGCAGACAATGCGTTTTTGAGGGCGAGTGCTGCAGCATTGCGGATGTGTAGTTGTGAGTTCTCATTGGCAAGCTCCGCAGAGAGCATGGCCATGTACGCTGGCTGGATCGGCGAGTCAACGGGAGGTCCTATAGTACGAGCCGAGACATACGTAGTTCTCTCTCGAGGCATTCTCGAGTTGCTGGGTAGCATTCTGACGCGTATTCGCGTCTGTTAATCGAAGAGAAGGTAAGCATATCAGTGCTCGCTGTCTAGTGCATGCAAACGAGTGGCGTACCGGGAGATAGGGTATTTGCTAGGAGTTCGCTGGCGTTCATGATCAGGACTTGATGGTCGGTAGGGGTCGTCGTCGTCGATGAGTGCGTAGACAGAAATGTCTGTAGTCAAGCGTCTGAATTGATCTTTTTTTCAGTGCTGTCTTTGTTTTTTTTCGTTGATGAGCTTTCTTGGTGGGCTGAGGGAGGGCAGGACAGGAGCGGGTGTTCAAAAATTATCATCTCGGAGTCGCCCCTGCCCCCAGGCAACGACCACGACGTCTCCTACACCACATAACACGTCAATTCACACCAAATCGTAGGTAATGATCTTATCGCTGGTCTAGCTTCTGTAGGTAATCCAAGCACCCGCAGTTCCTCATCGACCCTTCGATCCATGGCAGATCGGGTCTGTGCTGCCTTTCCTGCATCCATTCGCTGCCTCACCCCCTTCCCAGGCCCGTGGTGCTGCACGAGGTGGCCGTGGCCCTCCTGCCATCCGAGGTACAAGACCACCTCCACTTAGCGCCGATGCAAAGTTAGCGTTCCACCACCCACTAGCCATTCATGTTGATAAGACTCAAGTAAGAGCAAGCGCGAAGCCATCCTTGATCTTTCAAAGTATGTAAACGAGAGGATACGGGTCAAGTTTACCGGTGGTCGTGAGGGTACGCCTACACTGATCGTGTTTCCTATGATGCACATTGACTCTCCTGATAGTCACTGGCATCTTGAAGGGCTACGATCAATTACTCAACCTTGTGCTTGACGAGGTCAAGGAGGAACTTCAGGGTATCTAGATCTCCGTTCCGATCCTCGCGATCTGATGTCCTCTCTTACATCGCCAATCAGAACCCGAACTCAAGACACGCACGCTGGGGTTGGTTGTCCTTCGTGGACCGACCATCACGCTATTAAGTCCCGTGGATGGCTCTGAAGAAATTGCAAATCCTTTCATCGCACAAGAATGATGCCATCTCAGACTCCTGTCATCATCCCTTTCCCATGATGCGCCATGTCCAGACCAAAAAGCGAGAGTAATTATGTACCTGTATCGTGCCTGCTGGTGTGGCAAGAACGATTCCAGGCATGGCGTATTTGAATCCTGTCACTTCACTGTAGTAGAGTGATTACATGAAGTCGTTTCGAGGTAAATGGTAGTGAAAACTACAGCGAGCTTGGAAAGGACTGCCTTCAAACTTGAGCGTGTTATGGCTTCTTGTTTCATAGTATGCCAACTAATACGCTGTATCTCGTGCAGAGGAGTGGCAATTTCAAGTGCTCGATCATTTATTCCTACCAGTTCCAGGAGTAACTACAAGCGTCGGGGTCATCGGAGCGGCGTTACACTTCGCGGTGATCCTGCAAGGTTCACAGAGCTGGGAGTAGAGGGTGTCGTGTGCGGCTGTCCCAACTTCGTGGTTGATTTCAACCCTGGCTGACTTCCTATTTTGACAGGTATTTGCACTGGGGGCTGAGGCGACGAATAACGCAGGGGCTCTTCGTGTGCCGTCGGTGAGGATGGTGACATGGAGGTCGAAGATGACGTAGAAGCTAGGTAAGGATAAGATGCCAAGTTCAAGTTCATCTTCATACCTCCAGGTGTGTGGAGCATGTTCGTTCTCATGGGGGATTGGGAAGGTGACCTTGACTTCATCCTCCCACTTGAGATATTGAGGTGACGCTGGGAAAGCTGGGAAAAGGAGGGAGAAGACGAAGACGACCGAGAGTCGGATCTGGAAAAGTGGTCGGGATGGAGTGTGGTTGTGACAACGGACGGGACATGCCCATGCGGAAAGGATGTGTGCGAGTACGCCAATAATGGTATACCTGCCGCCCCGGTCATCGATGATTTTCCGTCTCCAGAGAAGCCGCGGTCAGATAGGTTTATGGCCGATAATTCATGCTCGAGTGACGGAGGTACCGTCTCCCCGAGCTCGTTTGTGCGAAGTTGATATGATGACATAGATGACAATTGAGATCCAGATGTAGGGTATGTACTGAGTGTCACATTAACAGCGTGTTCTTGCGTGTTGTGAAATGGTTGCGAAATGCGAGATCGCGTCGCCGTAGTTTCATAGAATACAGTAGATGTGTCAGGAACCTGGGAAGGAATTTGGACATGAAGATGATGTGAACGTGTGGATGGTGAAGCTTGAAAGAGAGCGGGAGCAGGATATGTGACTGATGGCCATGAGAAACGATTGGTCACTTTCCGGCTCAGATGTCCAGACTGGGAGCGCCGGATAAGATCGGCTTTCTGTGATATCGTCTCAGCTTCCTGGTCGGTAATAGGATGAATAATTCGGACATCTGGTGGGTCTGCGAGCCTTGACATCAACCTGCCTCTAGAGCTAAAAGGCTGAGTAGTCGCCGCCACTGGTATAGAAGGGAGTTCGCCCAAGGACCCCTCGTTGAAGGACCGTGTAGATTGAAGGTCATCAGATCCGGCGGCTTCCGAGCGACTCTCATCGTCATTCAGAACCTCAAGGCTATCACCTGACGCAGTTGATGCAGCGCACTCTCTTGCGAAAGTCGAAGCTGTCGCCAGCGCAATGCCCTGATCAAGCTGGTCCTGGAATATTGCGTGATGTTCTGGGGACGCTTCGGGAGGAGGAGGACTGGTCCATTGGCTTCGCTTTGGAGCCATGTGTTCGGGCATGTGGTGCTCTGCAGTAGTTCGTCTTGCAGGCTCAAGGAACTCCGGTTTAGGAGAATGACGCTCGGAGGATACACCCCTCGACTGCACTGGGCTGGTACCAGCGCTGAGGGGACCCTGTGGCGGGACTGATAGGCGGGGAGGTACGAAAAGTGAAGGGGGCGGAGCCGGAGACGTGCCACTAGCCTTCTCTTCACAAAGTTGGGACAACGCCAGAATCGCACGCGGCCGCATTGCCAGAATACGAGACGCGCGCATGAATTCGCCGCGTATCTGCCAAGTAAGGTAAATGTGATTCTGCCGGAGGCTGAGACTTGCAGCTACCTGATATAATCCCTCCTTGGTAACGCATCGCGCGACATTGAAATCAGTTTCGAAAGGATCCTAAATAGAAATGGATACATTACATGAAGCGCAAAGGACTGACAACTCACCTCTATGCAAAACCGATTTCGTTCCCTAGCATCGTTGAACTTGGAATTCGAAAGCTGTGGAAAGTCAGTTCCTGAAGGCATAATGGTGGTTGCTCCAACGTACATCATTTTGCCATCCCTTGCTTTCCTTCTTGAGCAATCCAGCACGTATTGAAGCAACACCGGTGTTGTATGAGAAATCACGCGAATAGTAACGGAAAAAATCGATTAGGCTACACAACGAATGATCAGGTTCGTTTAATATCATGAAACATGTGAACTTACATCTCAGCGACGCTTTCTGTATTAGATGATTGCCAACGTTGGCATAGGAGCTCAATATCATCAAAGAACCTAAAAACGGATGATATAAAGTTCCCTAGTGAGAAGTACTTGTGCTCTAACCATGTGTTGTAACCACCAATATGCGTGTCCTCCTTTATGGGATGAGCATGGGAATTAAATCAGTGTTCAGTACTAACCTGGGAAATCGGGCGCAATGGGGGCATCTGCTGGAGATTTGGAAGCACGGGAGGGTTCTTGACATGAATAAGGAAATATATGACTAAGAGAACATAGCCATAGGACGACAGTGTCCCTTGGTACGGCGAATTGATTTTTCTGGGTCAAGAGCAGGTGAGACAAAGGAACCGAACTTCGTAACAAGCATTGAGCACCAACCTCCGCTTACTCCAAACTTTGACTACACTTTGCCATTGAGCATGTGACGTGAAAAGGCGGCGCAAGATGACTTACGGAATAGGACGAGTGTGCGGACCCGGGTCGGGTCAATCATGGCATAACACATCAGCAAGCGCGTGTTTTCTAGTGCCAACCTGTTCTCAAAACCAATATCACACGCAATACCTGAAGGAAGCCCTGGCGAAGGGTCTAAGGATAGCTTGACAATCGGAATGCGCGCATGGGGCAAAGGCTTGACATGAAATTTGGTTTCTGGCGTTGATTGATGAACATGCGAATCGAGCAGTTGCTACAGAAACGAAGACAGACCACGTTCAAGGAGATCACCAAGCATAGTGACAAGGTCGGAAGCGGAGAGGCGCTCATTCGAATCGATGAGGCAACAGAGGTCCATATCTGTCGAGGGGATCAACGTTGGTGGTGTCGGAGAGAATGACACTGACCTGAATTACGAAGACTGAAGCCATTGGCGGTGCTTCCGAAGGAGAGAAGACGGCTGCCAGGTTCTATAGTACGGATTAAGCGTTCGAGTAGTTTCCTGACATCCTCCTTGACTGCCATCTCTTCTGTGGTTGGGAGCAGTTGTATAACGAAATCAAATAGTGCTTGAGAGAGCTCGACGATGAAGAAACGGTGTTTAGAAGCATGCCTGCCACGCTGGTTCTGGGTGTGGACAAAGGGCAGCGACTGGACGCTGGAGGGAACAGCAATTGCGGCCTGCGCCATACGTGGGGGATGTTGCTGACCCGAAGAGAACCTACGGCGTCGAGTTACAGATGGCGGTCCTGCGGGTCCTTTGAGGATGAGCAAGCTTGATAACGGCGACCGCAGGAGGACGGGAACGGAATCCGCGACGATCACCTTCGCCGTGCGAGGCTGAATTAATGCTGGGTGATGGTGCCCTGGTGGCCCACTGCCTGATTCGGAAGCCATTGTCGATTATTGACTACTAGTCTATGGTTACATTCACGTCTCAAGACCACGGAACAATCCCAGCAGGTTGCACTGGAGACGTGCTGTGTGGACGAAACTCACTGCAGGACGAAAATATGACACATAGCCTCAAGTTTGTGTTTGCGTTTCCAAAGCGATGATCGGAGCGTGTGGATGAAGAGATATTTGCAGCATCATACAGAGCTAATAGTAAAGTCCATAGGACGTACACAAGCAGGATGTGGGAGTTTAACGCCAGTCATCCAAAGGCAGAAGGATGAAATTGCGAAGCTATGTATACTCACAGAGGGTACAGAATGGTTAGGAATGGTGGGATAAGTGCAAGATAGCCAAGTCAGCGGGCAGTCGATTTAGCTTTGGCAAGAACTGCAACAGGTTGACATCAGCATACAGCAACGCATTCTGGGAAAACTGACGAACGTGTCTCGTAGCTGACTTCGGTAGAGTCTGTACCCTGAATCTCCACTGCGATACCATCGAGCTTTCGCCTGAGAGCATCTCGTGAGGACGCGAACAACATCTTCGATTTAATTTTGGCGTCATCTGGGGACCTGATGAAACCCAGTGGCACAGCATAATGAGAACCGGCGAATAGTTGCATTGGGAAGACGCCACTGACCAGGAGATGAAGCAGAGTTTGTTCCTCTTTCCATCCTTCTCGAACTCGAAATCATAGACTGCCCACCTGCACTGATCCGCTGGAAGGGCACTCAAGAAAACATCGTAATCAGATTCCTCGGAACTCCTCTCGACGATGATCTCCTTCAAGTCAGGGCTAATGGCGAAGATGATGAACTTGAGCTTCTTGCCTAACTTGAGCTCTCGGAAAGTTGTGTTGCAAATGTCTGCCACTTGGACACCAGAAGCCTGCGAATCTCTTAGAACTGGTCGTCGGGCGCCGTGAACGATGTCGGGCTCACCATGATGAACTGATAGATAGAGACTGGTTGCGATACCAATCGCGATCAAGACTTGAATCAAAACGGAAACAGCCAAAGCTCCGACCTAACTTTGCTTGCGTAAGCGGGCCACTCCTGTGCTCTGCTCACGACCGTCATGTCGTCCCTTTCCAAGGACGCCGACGCGTTCAAGCGGGTGCTACACCGCCAGGACTATACTTCCTGGCACTCGCAGCCCGCAGCCAATGTTAATACACAACTGGTATTTGCCGTCGACTACCTCAAAGTGATTCAAGCATCCATCTGCGTGGCAGCGAGGCTGACCCTATATGCAGTCCACACCAAATCCAATGAGGTTGCAGGACATTGCGATCGTGACGAACGCACCTCTGGATACTGATGTCATCCTACTGGAGAAATTCAAGTCGCATGATCGCATCCAATACGACCCCAAAACCGATCTTTACTCCTACCGTGTAGGTTCCGCAAGTAGCTGCAGCGCATGAGGGCTGAACCGTCTGAAGCACGACTTCAACTTTCGCAACAAAGCCGCGCTTCTAACCGAAATACAACGCCAAACTCGGAAAGGTGGCGGCATACCTGTCCGTGCGCTGAAAGAGTCCTGGAAGGAAGCACCACAGGCAATCGAAGAGCTTGAGAAGGAGGGTGAAGTCCTTGTTACCCGCACTGTCAAGGATGGACAATTGAGAATGGTGTTTTGGAACGAAATCAAACCCGACGAAGAGAGCGGAGGGAACGCGGTTGAGAAGGGTAAGGTATCATTAATTCATCGTATGGGCGCTAATACGTGTACCCATCAGAATTTCTTGATCTATGGCATCAGCTTAAAGTGCCGAACGACGTTGATTTACTAAAAGCACTTGCGTCAGGTATGTACCCACTCATCTTATAATAATGGCGCCTGTAGTTTCGCAGAGGGTTTGCAGGCTACCGCGGCAGAGGCTCCGATACCCAAAACTCCTTCAACCACCAAGAAGAAAGGGAAGCGTTCTGTCCCCCGGCAAAGGCAGGTCAAGATCACGAATGTCCATTTGAAGGGAGAAATAGATCTATCCCGGGACTATCATTCTACCAAATGACACTGGCATTTTACTTTTGGAGATATTCTACCTGACGTATTCTAGTAAACAATATATGACTTCATCATTCCCACTGTTCGTAGAACGTCAGTTTTCGGATCTAACATAGTTTGTTGGATGGCGATCACGGGATCGTAGAGTTCGTCTGAAAATAAAAAGAAAACCTAAGCAAGGACTGCGGATATGTCCTGGTGGGCCAACACTGAGGGAAGTGGAAGCCCACCCCGAGGTGGGAACACTCAGAACGGAACGTGATGAACGTGTGTACAGTGATCCACCGGCACTTGCGTTGAAAGGACTTGACATATTGACGTCGCCATTCGACAGTGCTGATTCAACTCAGCTGTCGAGGACTAATCTTAGTTTCTTATCGAACGATGTGCCTTTTCATTCGGGCTATTAAAGCCACCCAGTAGCTAGTTCGTTCCCCCCAGTCTTCGTACTTTGATTGAATGCTAGGGTTTACCTAGTCTCCCGAGTACGACACTCTTCTTCGTGAAACACTCCTCTCCTTTAGGAAGCGAATCGTTTCATCTTTTTTGACTCTCGAAACCCTACTCTTTAATCTACCCTACTTCTCTTGACGAGCCCGGAACCCGTCGGTTTGGCCAACCTACTCGTCCGCTCGTTGCCAACAGTCCCCATCATCATCATGCATCGCTACACCACTCGTAGCTCAACCGCCCAACAGACACCTGCGCTGGTCCCCCAGCTAAGGTGTACGGTTAGTGATTCCTCTTTGCCTCTACTATTGCCCGCACCCGAGTCCCCTAGCGAATGGGGCGGAGAACCGCCGCCAGCTGCAGTACTCTCGTACAGCGCCGCTGTTAGGGCGAGAAATCCTATACAGACGAAACCGTCAGTAGAGACTCAACCGGAAATGGACGAGGGGCTCACAACCCACCCTTCATACCATAATGATAATAATAAGTCCATCCCTCACCCGGGTCGGAGTGAGGATGAAGTCTGGACCACTATTGCATCGAAGAGGCGACTAGGATCGCGCGATAGTGTAGTGGCGTCCGGAGGCGCTAGGCGCCGAGACCTTGAGGAATTTGCTTCTGCACTGAGTGCGGCAGAAAGGAGCCTGTCAGAACAGGAAAGACAGCTCATAAGCAAACGAATAGAAAGGCTCACCTCTTACGAAGAGAATGAGTCCTCGTCGTCGAAGGGAACCGGTCCCTCTCGACCTAAAGGAAAAGAGACCGACCCTGCCAACTGGGGAGGGATCTCGTTCAGTGGACGGGAACTCGATGTGGACGCACAACGAGCAGCGCTGTCCGACTGGAATAATCAGCAGGGGCTGTCGAATGTCTCAAGGAACCCGTTCATTAGTAGAAATCCCTATGACGAAGCGAGGGAAGGGGCGTTGAACCCAACCCGGCGACCTGACATTGGTATTCCCGAGACTTCCTCGAGTGAATCCGAGAACCCTAAGAAAAGGAAAGTTAGGAAACAGTTGAATAAACGTCGCGCCAGAGTAGCGACGGACCAGAGCAAAAGCGGGGTGATACCGCTCGAAGCTGGAAATGGGAAAGTTCAGCCGAAAGAGAAGGCGGACACCCGCCCGATCGAAAGAATGATCAAGAAAGCCCTTACTGCCAAACCTGTGAAGATCCGGAGATCGAAGACGAGGGTTATCGAACCCGCACAGCAGATCGTTCCCAACAGCTATCTGGGGATGGCATTGGGGCGTATCGAGCGAGCCCAAACAAACAGGTCGTCGTCGCCAGACTCAGACTCGTCCGAGTCGGATAGCTTCGACGATAGTAGTAGCTCGGTGTCAACCTGAGACGACCAAGAATTGTCTACTAGCAACGAGGAGTCATCATCATCTGGAGATTACTACCCATGAAAAAAGGGGAGGAAGACCTGGCATAGTGCTAGGAAACAACAAAAGGGATCAGCATTGCAGAATCAACAAAAACAAAAACATTCTCAATCGAAAGGCTGAAGGGCCAAGACCAGATTCAGGAAACTGAAACTGATTCTGCCTAAGAAATATGACAGGTCCTCATGTTGAGAATCATGGTATTCATTCTTCTGAACTTCTATTTCATAACCATGGTTCTAGATTCATTACATGATGTTCCATCTTGTGATTCTTGATGATGCTATTCATATTATGCATCTTATCTTCATTCTTACTTATCTTTGATAAGAGTACATTATGCTATTGGATAGCTGACTGATATTTACTGTGGTTAGTCATATCTTCTTATACAGCTTCATATTCCATTACATATTGTTCTATTACATTCCATGATATTCCATGGATCATCCCTTTATAGGAGATGTTGTACATATGTACAAACATATAGTCAAGCATTATCATCAGGAAAATTTTTAAGTGCTGGTATGTCCAAACAAAGATGATCAAGTAGTATCAAAATGGTATAACTTGAGAAGGTTATATATATCCTTATCATTTCTTAATCATAATTTCATTGAATAGAACATGGTATATATTCTTAGGCAGACATTTTGTCACTGGGCGAAGGTGTGGGAAAATTTTTGTAAGAACTGTATAGCATATGATATATAAATGCTCTCTCTCTCTTCTTTCTTTCCTTCACTCTTCACTCTGAGTTCTATCTCAGAGAAAGGGTCACTTTAGTCTGTAGAGTTTATAATTAGGTAAGTTCACACAAGTGTGAACTTTTGTAAGTGTTTTTTTTGTCTTCAATTTTTGTTTTTTTATGAGTTTGATTAAATATTCATTGTAAGTGTTTGTTTACATCTTTTCTGCACTTTTTTGTGATTTTTGATAGTCAAAAGGTAGTCTATATGTTACGCCAACTGTGGCATCAACAACTAACACTTTGGTGCTAACCAATCCTCAGGGGTTCTTCTGGTCTGGGACGGAGACTCAGCATGTGTATTACAGACATCTGGGACCCCCCACCTTTTTCCTTGCTCCCACCCTCTTCCCTCTTCCCATTCCATGAGTCCCAAGCCTTATGAAACATGATCTCCAATGACGAGGGGATCTCGCCCGAGATCTGAGAACAGTTTGTTGGCAACAGTGTTCCAAGCACTGCCTTCTAGCTGTTTTGATTCTACCTGATGAGGCTGCACCTCATCACCCCCTATTTCACCTCCTTCTCTGATCGCCTGTGGGTCACTGCCTTCTGACCCAATTTCTCCCTATTCATATTTCACATCAGGACAGTGCCTTCTTGGCTGTGTTCTCTTTATGCGCAGCCTCATATCTCCTTATATCCAGTTTCCTTATTTATCTCTGACCTGCCCTAAACCTCCCTATTACTATATATACTGGGGCTTCTCCCGTGATGTAACTCTAACCTTGATCTACACCTTATTTTATGTAATCAACCTTCCCCTTCGCTTCAAAGTCTGATCAACTTCTGGAAGCCATCCATCATCACTAGACAGGACTGTACCACCATCTCCCTTATTAGACAAGACTCTGCCATCGTCTCTCAGTCTCAACATGGTTGTCGACGACTCACTCGCTCGCTACTCGCATGACTTCGTCAATGCCTAGTAGTTGATAGCTGGAACCCAGGACCCTTGACTGCAGCTAGCTTGGTGTAGCAAGGCTGTTAGGTTTCCGCATGTCACCTATACATGCCGAGTCTCTGTCCCAGACCGGAAGCACCACTGCGGATTGGTTGGCATGAAAGTGTCAGTTGTTGATGTTATGGGTTGATGTAACAACATGTAGGCGACGTGTGAAAATCAGACAGCTCTAGCTACACCGAGCTAGCTGTAGTCAAGGGTTCCGGGCTCCAGCTACCAACCACTTGGGCACTGGCAGAGTTGTGTGAGTGGTGAGCAAGCAAGTCTCTATGACTGTTACGTCAACCATGACGTCAACAACTAACACTTTCGTGTTAACCAATCCTCGGGGGTTCTGCCGGTCCGGGACGGAGACTCGGCACGTATAGGTGATGTGCGGAAACCGGGTAGTCCCAACTCAGTTGAGTTGACTACGGTCAAGGGTATGGGCTCCAGCTACCAACCGCATAGGCACTGGCGGAGTCGTGCGAGCGGCGAGCGAGCAACCTTCTACACCTGTGTAGAGGTTCGAGAGACGATGGCGGAGTCTCGTCTAAGAGAAGGGAGACGGTGGCGCAGTCCTGTCTAGTGCAAG
>JBBPLK010000272.1:4451-18738 GCA_038089735.1 Exsudoporus frostii
CTCAAACGACCCTTCCTCTGTAGACAATTTCACGTCCCTTCAATCACTTCCCAAACCTCCCCCAGAACCATCGACGACGGTTTCGGACTGTCTTCCTTCCGATCTCGTACCAAAATTGCGATGGGCGAATATCGGCTGGTCATATCACTGGGGTAGCAAGCAATACGACTTCTCGAGGGGAAAGGGCGACATAGATTCCTTTCTCCGAGATCTCTGCAAACGTGCAGTCGGTACAGTGCCCTGGGAGGAGGTCTTTGATGGAGATGACCTTGACGGGTGGGGAGATGATGATTGGAGAACGTGGAAGGACACCTACGGTTCGTACTGCAATCGCTCACGCGATCTAGACTTACCCATCTCACAGAGCCCGACGCTGGCATTGTCAACTTTTATCAGACAAAGGTAGTAAGCACATTCGTATTGTGCCATAGGTTCTGATTGACCCGCGTCATTCCAGGATACGCTCATGGCTCATGTGGACCGCTCAGAGGTCTGCGCAACTTCCCCGCTCGTATCAATCTCGTGAGTTACGATCTACATACTGCCATTCTCCCATTGCGCTTACACGCCTAAACAGGCTAGGGAACGCGGCCATATTCCTTATCGGTGGTCTTACTCGAGACACTGAGCCGATCCCAATCCTCCTCAGATCTGGCGACGTCTTGATCATGTCTGGTCCAGCTTGCAGACGTGCCTACCACGGTTGGTCGTTCCATCGCCCTTGCGCAAACCCAACTGAGTCAACCTAAAGGCGTCCCGAGGATACTGGAAACCACACTGCCTGAACACTTTTCGCAACCTCCCGACGGCGATGGCGAGAACGTAGGTTGGGAGCCTTACAGAGACTACATGTGCAGTAGTCGGATCAATATCAACGTCCGACAGGTGTTCCCAAAAGGATTTGACCCGCACACACAAGGTGCTACAACGTGACAGGCGCGTGTGGTGTCACTCCTTTTTTCCATGGGAGGATGACATCGATTGTTGAGATAGGATGGACACTCGGTTTGTCTGACAGAGAACGCAGGACATGAGAAGGCAGGAGGAAAGAACCATACGTCATTCAAGTTATCTTGTTATCTACCGATCCGAAACACGCACCTCTTTGGAGTTCACTGATCAAGGACATTCAGGGTTTTGGGCCGCTTGCAGCAGCCAAAAAAAAACAAAGATTACGTCCAGACGGACCAACGACACCATGTCATCAGAGGCGGAAGTACCTTTGTCAGGGGGGAAAGGTACGTTAGTGCTGACTGGTTCCTGGATATCACTCCAAGATCGATTAACCCTGGATCAACAATCATGTTATCATGTTTTGTTCAAAAAAAAAAACTTATTTACATGCAGAAATGGTATACATGGCGTTAGTGATAGTATAACTCGGGAAAAAGATGCCGAAGAACGTTCGGACCTTGAACGGATCATGAACAGACTAGGATTTAGAGCTCTTCCTCATACCTATCATCCGCTGTATTATCAAACTCGCCAAATATATCGCCTTCGTCGTCGTCGTCGTCGGGAGAAGGTCTCCAATCGTTGACAAGCCCATTGCCATCCATGGTCGTCTGATGTCCGGAGGAACAGAGGGTATGACCGTCCAGGTCCCACAGATAAGCATCGCTATCGGGATCTGGGAACTCGGTTGCGTCCTCTTCATTGCTGCTATCGCTGTCGACATCTCCGCCCAAGAGACGGGCAAACGCGTCCATATTGACACGCTTGGCACCTCGTTTCGTTTCGGTGGCGATTGGTTTACGGTGGCGCACGCCATCTTGTTCCGTTGACAGCTCTTCGCCCCAGTTTAGCTGGAATAGTGGCGCAAGCGCTTCTCGTTCTTGCTCGCTCCTTAATAGCCCTTCTAGTTCACCATTAGCAAAAAGCTCTTCGTCGGCTATGTGCTCTGCAGTGCTTCCTCCGCGGGATGCCGAGAGGAGTTGGAGACGAGTGGGAGGAGTACCTCGGCCCCGGGAGAGTTCGTCCGGTGAGCAAGTCAGCATGTATGTTAACAAAGGCAATTCGCCATTGGACGTCGCTGCGTCAAGAGAGCTAGACGATAAGGGGTCGAATAGTGGCTGATAGGCCGCTTTACCGCTCTTCTTGGCCTTGCGCTGTTTGCCCGGTGGTGGCGCGATGACAGATTCTACAGTGTTCTTGCTCGATGACGCGACCGCCGACGTGTTCATACACTGATTATCTCCCTGAACTTCCCCTTCTTGGTTCGCGAAGTCGCCAGGGTCGGGATCCAAGTTTAATTTTACTTTCTGCTGACTTTGCATGCGACTCATCCATATCTCTTCGTGAAACTGTATGACATCTTTCGTTCCCTTGGCGACAATGGCTCGTTTTGGAACTTTTGAACGGGCGGCGGTGCCAGTACCTTTACCCTTGCAAACGAAGTGATCTAACCAGGGAACATGACGGATCCATTCCTCAATTAGATCATAGATAATTTTGTACCGGGAAGAAACGACACCGGGAGCGAGGGCGAAGCGGGCGGCAAGTGTGCGTGTGAGCTCACCTAGATGTGGGAGCGGTGTGCGTGTTTCAGCTTCCAGACCAAGGATAAGCAGCGCACAAGCTGTTGGTGGTGTGGGAAGATGAGTGAGAGGTAAAGGGGGTGAATGGTGCGATACGATCTGGGACAACGAGGTTGCTGTGCGAACGGCTGCCTGTAGTGAGAGCGGTGTGAGGACGGACACGAGGGATCTTGGGAGGTGAGAAGGAAGGGAGAGAGACAAGGTTTCGGGGTGTATGATCGACTGGAGGAAGGCGTGGAGGATGGGAAGATGTACGGCAGGATCTGTGGAAGCGAGAGAGAAATCGAGGAGGGAAACCACGGACTGAAACGCACGCGCGAGAGAAACTGGGGAGTCGTCCAGGAGGAACGCAATGTGACGGAGAGAATCTGATTTGTGTGCCTCGCGGAGGGCGATGGCGATCGAGGCGCCGGCAGTAAGTTTCGCTTTGCGTCCCCACCTATAATGGCCCTTTGCCATGGCTTGTGTGAATATGGCTTCCGCGCGTGGGGACAGACCGGGGCTGTTTAGCCTTGAGAGTACGGAGTTAATGAAGGTGCTCATGGCAAGCTGAAGGCGGCGTTAGCAGAGAAGGTGAGCAGACATGTGGCGTACCGTGTTCTTTCTGTCGCGGTCCTGCTTTGTCTGGGCGAGATACCAGCCCTTGCTGGTGCGGGGTGCGGAGTACGCGGTGGTCGGGTGGTCATTGTGGCTTGCGAGGACGGTCTGGGCGGGATCTGCGAGGGTGCCGCAGTCGGCGCAGACGAGCGAGCCGACGTCGTCGTGGACGAGCTGGCTGGCGCCGCACTCACGACAGGCCATGATGTTGGATGGGTGTGATCCGGTGCCAGCGAGAGAGCTTACAATGAGGACCGCACAAGGCCCTCTTTATGTAACACCTGTGGTGCGTGAAACAGATCTAGGGTCTCCGGGCCCTGCAAGTCTCCAGATCCAAGCCCCAGCGCCATCGCACGCACCCCTGGGGTACTTAAATAGCCCCCCTCTCTCTCTCGCTTTCGCTCTATCCCCTCATGTCCACCTATCCAAGTGCCAACCTAGACTTTGAATCAAAGGGCTCTGCCCACGTCAAGGACAGGCTCTCCAGCACCACCGCTGGGGACAAGCCCGTCGTCCCTGCCTACTCTAGTCTCACCGTAAGTCTGCACCGCGCAGCCGACGATGTCATCTTGATCTGTTATCTAGCCTATGTGGGCTGGTGTCGCCGGCGCGGTCCTCGTCGGCGGCAAATCCTTTGAGATCGCCATCTCCGTTCACGATTCGGTCTATAGCACCGATTTTGCCTCCGCCGTCATCCCCTACAACGCGGCCACTCCAACCAAAAACGCCGCAGAGATCGAAACACATGTTCTCGAGACGTTCAAAAAGTTCTCCCAGGAACACCTTTGCAAGTTCCTCGGTGCCGGCGTCACTCTCGCCCTCCTCAGAGAGGTACTCGTCTCGTCTTTGATCCCTCGTCGCGTGCTGACCACTCTCATCAGTGCCCCAATCTTTGCACCCGCCTGTGGTTCGAACTCGACATTGTGCCCATCGTCTTCAACATCAAGCCTTTCCACACGGACTCCCTCACTAGCCCCAACATCAAGCACCGCATCTCCTCCACCACTGGTTCTTACGTCCCTTCCGGTACAGAGACCCCCACCCTCTTTGTCGATGCTTCCCCTCTCGCACATCAGAACAACCTCCAAGCAGGCGTCGCTACCAAGTTGCCCATTCCCCGCACCCTCGATGAACAAGCCGACTCTGCCGCTCGCAAATGTCTCATGTACTATGGTCCCAACAACAACCCCCGTCTAAGCATCGGTCCCCGCAACCAAGTCACCGTCGACCAAGCTGGAAAGATCCATCTCATCGATGACCTCGAGGTGTATCGCAAGTCCGTCGGACAAGGTACCTGGAACGCTGTCGTCAAGCTTGCCGATGAACTCCGCGAGAAAAAGGTCAAGATCGGTTTCTTCTCCTCTACCCCACAGGGAGGTCAGTAATCTAAATTTAATTCTGTGGCGGCCGCTCTAACTAGATTCTTTTTGATGATGTGATGCAGGTGGAGTCGCTCTTGTAAGTTACCCCACACGAAAGGAAGTGTTTCATTGTCCCTCACCCACGCTTGTCTACAGATGCGCCATGCTCTCATCAGGTTCCTGACGGCACTGGACGTTGACGTCGCATGGTGTGTGTCGCCCTGTTTTCCTTTCTATCTCCGATTTTCATTGCGCCGCTCTCGGATGTTGAATTGATCCTTTTTCTCCGATTATTAGGTATGTCCCAAACCCATCGCCAAGCGTCTTCCGTACGACAAAGAACAACCACAACATCTTGCAAGGTGTCGCAGCCCCTGACCTCCGCCTTACCGATGAGGCCAAGGCTCAGTTCGATGCCTGGATCTTGAAGAACGGTCTAAGATGGACTGCCGAAGGTGGACCCCTCGCCCCCGGCGGTGTTGATGTCGCCTTCATTGGTAAACTTGCCTCGTCTATTTCCTGGCACATTTACTGACGGCGGCTGTAGATGACCCGCAGATGCCCGGTCTCATCCCCCTGATCAAGAAAGTCAGGCCCGAGCTTCCCATCATCTACCGCTCGCACATCGAGATCCGCAGCGATCTCGTTCAACAGAAAGGATCCCCGCAGGAAGGCGTCTGGCAATACCTGTGGAAGAACATTCAGCTTGCAGACTTGTTCATTAGTCACCCTGTCAACAAGTTTGTCCCCAGCGACGTGCCCACGGAGAAGCTGACCCTCCTCGGTGCTGCTACCGACTGGTGAGTAGTCGATCCTTCGTCGCGATGACCGTTCTCGCTCACACGCACGCTCGCGGCACAGGCTCGACGGATTGAACAAGCACCTCAGCCCATGGGATTCTCAATATTACATGGGAGAGTTCCGCAGCCTATGTGTCAAAGAGAAGATGCACGAGCTCAAGTGGCCTGCCCGCGATTACATCGTCCAGGTCGCACGGTTCGATCCTTCCAAGGGTATTCCCAACGTCGTCGACTCCTACTCTCGCCTTCGCAAACTCTTGAAGAACGCTGGAAAGACCTCCGAGGCAGAGACGCCTCAGCTCTTGATCTGTGGTCACGGTGCCGTCGATGACCCAGATGCTAGCATCATCTACGATCAGGTCATGAACCTGGTCAATTCCGACAGTTACAAACAGTATGCGAAGGATATCATTGTCATGAGGATCCCACCGAGCGACCAGCGTACGTTTCCTCTGGTTTCGTCGTTACCCACTTGCTGATGTACCGTGACGACAGTCCTGAACGCCCTCATGGCGAATGCCAAGATTGCTCTCCAACTCTCGCTGCGCGAAGGCTTTGAAGTCAAAGTATCCGAGGCGCTTCACGCTGGCATACCCGTCGTTGCCTCTCACACGGGTGGTATACCCCTCCAAATCGAACACGGCAAATCTGGGTACCTGACGGAAGTGGGCGACAACGACGCCGTCGCAAAATACCTCTATGACCTTCACACGGATAAAGCGCTCTACGCCAAGATGAGCAAGTACGCGGCGACGCATGTTTCGGACGAGGTCGGCACCGTCGGCAACGCTGCGGCATGGTTGTACCTCGCTGTCATGTATAACCGTGGAATCAAGATTCAGCCTCGAGGAGCGTGGTTGAATGATTTACTCAGGGAGGAAACTGGGGAACCATACCTCCCAGGCGAACCCAGGTTGCCTCGTGGTGCTTTGCAGCTGCAAGGATGAATAGATCTAACGGAGGGACGTGTCGTTTGTACGATTTATTGCTGTCGCCGCATTGTCTTGATTTTGTAGATTTTGTAGTCACAATCTTGTACGCGTATACCATCCAAAAGTGTATACCTGATCCCGAGCCCACGATCGCGCTTGTAAGTGGACCGTGAGACGCCTCCCCTCTTCCCACTCTGGCTAGTTCCACGGTATCAGGGCTATCAGAGAAAAACAGCCGCGACGGTCCGGGGACTCAGTCAGAGTACTCACCGTTCCAGCCGGGGGATGACAGATTCCACCATCAGCCGCACAGCAAGGACGCATTTCGCAGCTGTCCTGGCACCTCATCGAATGCATGAAGTCTCAAGCGTTCTGATCCACGATCGTAGAATACTTGGTTGATGTTGTCGCGTGTTCTTGTATCGCAGCAGCTACGGTGTCTGAATTGGCGAGCTCGTTCACATTGATGGATGAGGCTGGGCTGTACGCGGTGGCCGCGCCACTCGCCAGTGCTCTGAGCCAAGCAGCTGCCATGCAATTTGGCTCTTCTTCTCATCGCCAGTCCACCTCAAATCCTCAGACCTTTTGTGATGGAAGTCGACATGCAGTCCCCACCCTCGACTTTCCGTCCCGTCGCGTTTGCCGTCAAACGACCGCGTTCGCCGAGCTCGCCCACCCAGGAGCGGCAAACCGTGCGTGCTCGAAATTTTTCGTCAGAGGATATTTGTGCGTTTACTTAGTGGCATCTGGCCGATCTCTTACAGAAACGTCTGTCACTCCTTCCGGTGGGTTCGGAGGGGCAATGTGGCCGCCGTGCGTCCGTAGCGCCCGACGGGGTGATGGACGGCCGGATGGCCAACCAAGATGACTGGGTTAGGCAGGCTAGGGAGCTTTCGATCGCGAGTCCACTGTCGGTCACGGTCGGTTTCCCGCCCGTGCTAGATGGCAATGTCACCGTGGCGCCGAACAGGGTCGACGAGCACATGGTGAGTCCTCTCTCAGACATATGCATAGAATGATAGCCGTAAACCATGAACGATGCTCAAACCGAGGCTTGGTAACAGGCTGTCGATGACGAGGAGTCACAAGGGCTTCGTGTGCATTTACATCCGGGGGGCTCGCGACCATGGACGACGACAAGAAGTCATCTGCCTCCGATACATATCACAACGACGCCCGCACAGACGCCCGTGCCCGTACCGAATGGACTCCATGCGCCGTCGCCTGCACCGTTTAGTGTACTCACTGAACCACCTTCATCCTCGACCGAGTCAGCATCTCCGACATCATCCATATCTGTGACAGAGACGCGCGTGGGTGCGCGCTCGCATCATCTCTGTCCTCCAGATATCTTCCTCTTACCAGCGACTCCATCAGATACCCCACCTCACCAGCGTCAATTCGCGACTGACTACGGACGGCAGGGTGCGGAAAGCGAACCTGGACCGCATGCGCGGATGCAAGATCAGAGCCTCTCTCAGTCTTCGTTGACTCAGACGCAGGATCGGATACATGGATCGCCGCGACCGTCAAGGGCGCCTGATATGCCGACGTCCTCTGGTAGAAAACATCGCGTGACGATGGGACCGCGTGCTGATTGTGTAAAGTGTAGAACGGGCGTTAGAGGGCACTGGATGCATTTTGATTGAGGAATCTGTCGTCTGGGTCGTTGCTTGCATCGTTTTGGGTTGCATACCTGTTGGTTATATTATTGCTGCATGTACATAACGCTAACATTTCATTGTAATACGCACATGTAAATGATCGAGTGTAGCTTTCGAATTCAACAGAGCATAACAAACCGATTTAGGTTGGACGAAAATTTGTGTCCGTTGGCATTGGGGGAGGGAGACGTCGAGCAAGATGTCCACAACGCTGCCTTTATTCTGGAAGTTATCCTCGGCCTCGAAAAAAGATCGCGTCGACGCGTCCGTCAAGCTCATAAGCACTCTCGAACAATTCCAGGCGCTCCATGTCCCACAATCAAAGTCGGACGCCAGCTCTGACAATGAGGGAGATGGTTTGGACGCGTTAAACTCGCAGGACGTTTCGTATTCAATACGGCGACTCGTACGAGGTCTTGCAAGTCCTCGAGAGAGCAGTAGACTCGGGTTCAGCGTAGCCCTTACCGAAGTATGTCCCTGTCCCTCGATTGGATTCACCAATGCATCATCATCTCTCTGTAGCTGCTCTCCCGGATAGACACAGTCACCTGTGCGCAAGTAATTGCTCTCATCGTCGACGCTACGAAAAGGCAGGGATCCATGAGTGGACAGGAAGAGAGGGATGTCCTGTTTGCACGATTGTTTGGGATCACGGCGGTCGTGCGGTCCGGGTTACTCGTGCGCCAAACACAGTTGCCCAGCACCTCGTCGAATGCGCCAGTCTCGAGCTTGGAGACGTACACGTCCGTGCTGACGTACCTATTAGAAATCGGGGAGGCAAAGTCTTGGTTGAGAGAGAGCGCTTGGTGGACGATCGGGTTGGCTATCGATGCGGTTCAATCGTGCTCGGTGCCATGGAAGGTCGAGGCGCTCGACGCGACGATCAAGGCTCTTTATGCGACAGACGAAGACGGCTTCTGGACGCAGGATAAAGTCGCGATCACTTTGAAACTGCAACCCCTCACGCCGAATCATGACTGGGACGAAACGCTTGCTCCAGTGTTCAAGGGACAAAATGTCTTTGCGCCCAACAATCTCTTGGCTCTGGGTAGGATATTAAAGGCCAGTTTATGATGTTTGCGGGTCACGGTGAACGTCACTCATGTGTTATGTTCGCATGTAGGAATCCGCTGTGGATGATGACAACACCTCGAACCCTACCGCTGGATCGTGGAAAGCCCAGCTTCACGTTGCGTGGGACGTCATATTCAATCGACTGTTTCCTCCGTCCGGCTCAGAACACGTTCCACAGGGCTCTTTCAGTGAATTCTTCCGAATCGTCGTGGATGGTAAGCGCACACGCATGTATGTTCGTTTCAGTCACGGTAACACTTCATACGCGGGACAGAGTCCTTGTTCTCTCCCTCGTCTTCTCCTGAGAGAAAATACTGGGGATTTCAAGTATTCCAAAAAGCCCTGGGGCGGGTCAGAGCTACCGAGCTTCCCATGCTCTTTACCAAAAATCTCATGCGGTCTTGGATCAACCATCTTTCGAACAAGGATCGTTATCTGCACAAAATTTCACTTGACGTGGTATGTTCTGAGGATCACTCGTTCGTTCGCGGGGTTCGCTCATATACTGTAGGCGAAGCATATCCAAACGCTCGTTCAAACCTCTCCCTCGCTTGGATTTCCACTGATTCTCCAATTAACCGGCGTCAACGGAAGTGGGCAGTTCGACAAACTGACACGTACGAAAACAGTCGAGTCAATACTATCCGTCATGGACAGCGCGGGCATCAAAAGTTACGTCCTTTCCTTGCTTGAGCAAGTGAACTCGTCAAAGGATGCAGACGGGTACGGTATTCCCTCTCTCTGGCCCGTATACAAGGAACTGAGATGCAGAGCAACAGAGAACCTTCTGCAATCGATTCCCGGAGAACATGGATCGCAGACCAATTTGCAGCGCTCGTTCACAATGGCTCAATCCCCAAAGACGACGAATGGATACAGATCGTGCTCGATTTCTACGTCGTCAACGGCCTTTTCGTGGTTCGCAAAAAGTCTGAGAACAACCCCATTCACTCGGTATGTTTGAATTCGCATGTTTCGCGAATGTGTGTGGTGACGATGACGATGACGGACTAGTTGCATGTATTGCCTTCACCACCTTTCACGGAGGCTGCTCAACGACCTTGTCAAGAGAGATTACTTAGTTGTCTTGCTACTCTCAACGCTCACCTTACGGTCTTGAAACAAGGTCTGTCCACCTTTCGATCGCGATGCACGATTTTATTCATATACGCGACAGGTGAACACACGCGTAAAGAGACGGGTGTTGCATCCGACGGAGAGCTTTGGACTTCCAAAACACTCGCTACCATTTCTTTGTTAGACAGGGACGCCAAGCATGTCAAGCCGCTAATAGACCTCGACGAAGAAGTTCAAGCTCTCTTTGCCAAGACAGAGAAAGTAATCAGTCAACTGAGAAAGGTATAGCCTGCTTTTTCCTATTCTCCAGAATCTGACTTCGTTGTCGCGCCAGACTGACGACGACAAGCGGGAGGTCGCAAGGGGGTATGAGTTGATCCTTTCGTCGTTCCTGCTTCAAAGCCGCTGTGGTGAAACTGACAGCCTCGAGAATCTCGAGGTCCGTATCATTCCACTGCCAACGTCATTCCTTGACTCATCAGCGATACCCCCTCGTCCAGGCCACTCTTGAAGCGACTGCCAAAATGTTCTCTAGGGAGAAGATCCCAAAGAAATCTAAATCCCAGCCCACGCCGCCCTTTGAAGATGAGCCATCGTCCATAGATATCCTCGTGGACGTGATAATAGGTTTCCTCGAACATGCGAGCGCGTTTACGCGGTCGGTCGCCAATGAATCCTTTTCACGCGTCACGAGTGCCGTACAAGGGAGCACTGTAGATCTGATTTTGAACGTGAGTGATGGACTTTTTTTTGCCGTGCTTACCCAACGGGTCGTCATGACGGGAATTCATTAGCAATTGGAACGCCGGGATCCAAGCGATTTGGTTGACGAAGACGAGATGAGCAGTAGTGGTGAGGGTGATGAAGACGGAAGCGACGAGGACGAGGATGAAGACGAACAAGGGAGCTCGGGAGAAGAGGAATCTGGAGAGAGCGACCCTGAGGAAGTGGACGACGAGGCTGCTGACAAAGTACGCAAGAAAATAGAGGACGCACTAAAATCGAGCGGGGTGGGCGTCGAGGAAGACAATTCAGAAGATTCCTCTGACGAAGACCTCATGGACGACGAGCAAATGATGGCTCTCGACGACACCCTCGCAGAAATTTTCCGCACGAGAACGAAGAAACGAAAATCCAAACAAGGTCCGTTGCTCTTTTCTGGCCACGCGCTCTCTTTGGAGGGGAATGCTCAACTGTATATCAAGGGGTCGACGCCCAACGAGAAGCAACGCATTTCAAGAACAGAGTCCTCGATCTCGTGGATATCTATGTCAAACGGGATCCTCAGAGTCCTCTCAACGTTCGACTCATCCTACCATTACTCGAACTCGCAACCAAGAGTGGCATAGACGAACGCCAACTGTCCGATAAAGCGAGCGGTATCATCAAGAGTCGACTCGCCAAATCAAAGGACCTGCCCACGACCGCGGCGCGGGACGAGGTTGAGACGGTGCTCCGAGAAGTGCATCGGCGAGCACAGAGGTCGCATGCGTCCGGTGCCCTGGCCGTGCTCAGCCAAGCCAGTCTTTACCTCTGCCGGATTTTGGTATCCCTAAACGAGCAAGACGTGGCCGTCGAGATGTATCAGGAATCTCTCGACGATTATATGTCGCGGAAGGCATCGCAACTCGCGTTCAGCTTCTTCCAGGATTGGGCACGTCGTTTCCCCACACTGGGATGGAAACTGCGAGAGAGCGTCTTGGAGGCTTCTTCCAAGGCGGTCAACCTGTATCGAAAATGTCAAGCATTCCAACTCCTGCACGTCATATTGAGCCAGCCAGACAAGGTGTGTATGCCCTTTCCTGTCTGTCGACGGGCCGCTCACCAACCACAGGGAGAAGAACCCGCGGCGACCGCCACGTTCCACAAGGCATTGCAAAAGACCATACTTGACCTGATCACTCTTTCCATCGACGATCAACGTGGCCTATCGGCGACTCAAATAAAGGACCTTTTGAAGCTCGTCCTGTTCTGCGTCCGTCAGACGCGCAAGACCTCGGATTCGTTGATCATCGAGGTTTGGGATCCAGCCGCGTGGAAGGCGCTTCACGACCAACTCTCCTTGAGCAATCGTCTCAAATCATCATCGTCAGTGCTGGATATGTGCCGTCAGGTGGAGTCTACTGCCGTCCAGTACAAACAGGCAGCTGGTGGGAAACGCAAGGCGGAGTTGGATGAGCCAATAGAGACTGACCCATCGAAGAAGTCCAATCGGAAAAAACAAAAGAAAAAGTAAATCATAGTATGTAACTTGATGCAGAGTTAATTCTTCATACATCATTTCCGTCCCTGGAGTTG
The DNA here is from genome assembly GCA_038089735.1 of Exsudoporus frostii. NCBI lineage: Eukaryota > Fungi > Basidiomycota > Agaricomycetes > Boletales > Boletaceae > Exsudoporus > Exsudoporus frostii. The sequence continues at coordinate 16,792 of JBBPLK010000272.1, forward strand.
GTGGAGTGCCTCTACAAGTCGGCGGCCACGTAGAGAATAAGACCTTCCTGCCCAAAGCATGCGTACAATCTGGGTTGCTTTGTGTAGCACACATGTGATCCAGCCCTCAGGCAGTCAGTTCGGAAGAGAGTGACCAACAAAGAATTCCAGATACAGTCAGTAAAAGGAAGACGGGCAGGGAATCGCACACAAGCTCGCCGTCTACGCCAGTGGCGAGGATTATATCCTCGTCTGGAGTGTCTGAAGCGCAGTAATATCACGCTTTGTGAGACACTGCTCAACAAGCTGGGCACACCGTCGTGCTCTGGGGAGCAAACGCCTAAGCCGACACAAAGACGTCGAGTGGCACTTGCGACTCACTTGTTAAGCCTGCTGCGGGATTCGATGGCAGTCCGACATGCTTCAGAACGTTCTGTGGCTACGCTGAGGATGTGCTCTGGAATTCCCGCAAGGCGGGCACATTCTACTCCGAAGGACTCTTCAGCAAAGCCACCGGTCAACTGGTAGAGGAATGTTACGTCTCTTCTGCCATCAATGCGGTTATCCGTCGTGTATCCCATGTGCGAGTTCTGAACGTCATCTGGGAACCGCCGTTCCAAATCAACGGCAACGAGGGGATAGTGCGTAATAAACAATGTCTTGGATTTGATATTTTCCACAAGATGTTGAAGAACCGCATCCGCGATTGCCATCTGTCTGAATTAGCGGCTCTCGGTATTAAGCGAGGGTTAAGGGACGCACTCCATCCGCAGTTGAGGTACCTCTTCCAAGCTCATCCAAAATTACGAGACTCTTCGAAGTTGCTGTCTTCAAAATCTCGTTCGTCTCTGTCATTTCGACCATGAATGTTGAGCGACCACGCGCCAATTCGTCGGACGCTAATGGGGGCATCAGTTAATGTATTCAAACGGAGGTAATAAGAGCCTACCTCCCATCCTGGTGACAATTGCGTCGCACATTCCAATCCTTGCGGCCCTCGCGGGAACGTATGACCCAATTTGAGCCATAATAGCGATCAGGGCAACCATCCGCACCGCAGAGCTTTTGCCTCCCATATTTGGACCCGTTATGATGATACTACGAGGGGAATCACTACCCATTGATAGAGAGTTGGGTACGAACGGGTCGGATCTCAGTGCTTCAACCATAGGGTGACGGCCATCAATGATGTCGAGTACGTCTTCGTCCGTGAGCTCAGGTCGTACATAACCATCTTGTAAAGCAATGTGGGCAAGACTGAGGAGACAATCCGCGATTGCAAGTTTGTTGATGGCATCTCGTAGCAGGGAATAATGAGATTGGGCGATTTGAGCCAGAAAGGCGCTATATGCTTTGTTTGCATCCGCGGCAAGTGACTCTTTGTATCTCGCCCGCTCTTCGATCAGCTTTTTGACTTCAGGAGTATGGTATCGCCTGCAATACTTTGTACTGTAATGATCATGAGCACATCTTTTGTATGTATATATATGGGTATTTACCTTGATACCAAATCCCAACTTACTGGATGATCTTTGTTGGCGGACTTTTTGAGCTCTACAAGGAACTAGGTAATATTAGGGTCCACACTAAGCGTGAGACATGTAACGTACTTCAATCCCCAGCACACTGGTCCATTGGAGAGACGGCATTCTAAGAATTTTGCGGACTGGACTTAAAATCAGTGCCTGAATTACATCAAGGGTGGCAAGGTGCCATACTCCGCTTCAGTTCCTCTTCGAGCTCAGTTTCAACGGTTTGAATCAGCTTAGGCAAGTCAGGAAGCAATGTGTGAACGAGTCCCAGAGGACTCACTAATGCGTGTTCTGTGAGCGCAGGGAACCGCTCCGTATCTGTCCATAAAGATTCCTTCTTGCCTTCGGCGGCATTCTTGAGGGAAATTGCGCGCAAATACTCTCGGACTGGGGACTTGAGTTTCGGTAAAGACAGAACTATCTCATTCAATATTTT
>JBBPLK010000273.1:13345-27417 GCA_038089735.1 Exsudoporus frostii
ACCTCGAAGGCAGTGAAGAGGACAGCAGTGCCTGGTACGGTCGGTGTGGAAAAGCGAAAGAAGGCTTTGAAACGGCTATGATGATGGACAGTCCTGGAGACATTTCACGTTTGTTTATGAGTTGCATTGTACCTAATTGTTGTCGAAATTATGTAGTGTTTTCCGTTCATCTAAGTGTCACGCTCGTGACGTTGTTGTGACGACTGAAGGACGCGACAATTTTTGGATATAACTTGACAGGCTTGAAAGTTGACCGTCGGTGCTACTTCATCGAGTCTCTTCCCCTCCTGCCCCGCCATGCTCTCTAGGTCTCTGTTGGCTCGTTCAGGTCCCCTTAGACTGTCGGCAACACTGACCACGCGGGTATGCTCGCGTTCGCTGAGTACTTTGCGCCTTGCCCAGCCTACACGGTGTGCGGTGCCGTCATGCGCGAATTCACGACGATTTTCAGCTGCGCCAGCATTCCGTACCGAAAACCAAGATGACAGACGGACTTCTCGTGCACCTTCAGGAACATGCTTCATTGCAAACATCCCCTACAAGATAACCGCCGAAGAACTGAAAAACGCATTCTCAGAGTTCGGAAAAGTCGAGTCCGTCAAACTACGTATGTACCTTCTCGGGAAACGTTACGTTTTGGTGAAGTTGATAATGTGTCGTTAGTCACCTCGGATGCTGGCCTGCCCCGGGGCGTTGGCTTCGTCCACTTCGAGTCGGTCGCAGACGCTGTCAGCTTTGTCGAGACGAATGAGGTGGACCCAATTTTTGTGCTAGACAGGCAACTCCACGTGGAGCATTCACAGAAGACGAAGAGTGTATCGAAACCTGTCGAGCCTTCCGACACACTCATGATGCTCAACTTCCGAGGGCAATCGGAAGTTGAGGTACGGGAATTGTTCGGCAGTCATGCGGATAATATTCTGGCGGTGCGTTTTAGTAAGTCCCATGTTTCTTTCGTCTTTCCCCCCTTGGCTATGGATATTGAATACTTGTCCTCGGCGTAGACAAAAGGGAGGCCGACCAACCGTCGAGGAAAGCTTTCATCCAGTTCCGTAACGTGGACATAGCGGCGGTGGCTATGGATGCCTTCAGGAACCAGAATGAGAATACTCAAATCACATATGCTAGACAAAGGCAACCCCCAGCTAACTCGTACACCCTTACATCTAGACTATCACAACACCGCGGTCACTAAATGTGATACCTGTTCTGACTAGACTTAGCTTCATCTATCTCAGTCGACTACGTAATGTTATTCACTCAACGATGTCTTTTGTCAGTGGAGCAGTCAAAAGTACAATATCCCCTCTCAGAGCTGTTCCACTCCTTCGAATCCGTGAATTACTACATCTCGGTGGATGGTCGCAGCCCTTTTCAGCACGTTTCAATGGTGAGCAATAGGTGTAGACACCGATGAGAATGATCTAGTGCATTGAACCCCTGATCGACAGCTGCATATAGCACTAGTGTTCATGAACTTGGAGCTCGTTGATTAAGTTTGCTCCGCAAATGTCCAGGAGATTGCGTCTACACGGGTAATCTCATTGTGGTGTCGGGATCAAGATTCTGGTTATTGCTGGAGTTTCAAGTGTGGCCACGATCTGCATCGGCTGGTGAGCGGCTCTTGCCCTCAAAGGCCGGATCCGACTGCCTTATGGATGACAACTCCCGCCGTGACACGCGCTCACAAGATGAGCAATTCAAGTTACCAGAAGGAATGATACTGCAAGGGGAGGCATTCCAGATCGCCCCGTACCATTCGAGACAATGGCTGTTTCTGTTTGCGACGTCGTTGGCACGACCTTGATGTGCATACGAACTTCATCACGAGGAAAACCCTCCACAATGCATATGAAGGGATACCACTGACGTCACGACGTCAGGCACGATATCCATATCTCGACAGCTAGACATGCGCGTTCGAGTCACCACTGAGCTCATGAGGTTTTCTCGAAGAACTGAAGGAGCGAAGCATCCTTCTGCATCATAGCCGGCATAGGGATCAGGACCTGGAGGAGCTCGAGCCTATGTCAATCTTGAATAACACTGATGCTAACACTCAGCTTTCGATCACGACCAGGGTATCACTAGTACTGAACGTTCCGAAACTTCGCGAATTCTGAGACAGTATTATTGGCTTACCCGTGCAGCATAAATGTTCATGTTCATTTCGATGATGACGATGGAAAAAAGGAGACGCAATACAAGGCAAAGGAATAGACATACTGTACAAAAGAGGTCACCATAGATCAGTGTCCTCCTGACAACCCGTGTCACAAGCTCTGGAACTGAATAACACCAGAATCCGCTGTACTGCGCATACACTAGTTTACACCCGTGTTGATCTGTCAGAAAGTTCATATGGCTTCGTAAATTATTTCCGGCCCTCCTGCGAGAATGAATTCATGTGCCTCATGTCTGAGATCTGATCCTCGATAGAACTAGTCTTTCCTGGTCCGATCTATACGAATCCACATGAATCAAAGAACGACCGAATATAGATGTAGGGACACACCTCGTTTAGATCAATAACCGTGTCAACATCTACCTGGGGTAGGATTTGTGCAACATGTGTCGACTGCGAACCCAGTTGTCTTGATTCTGCGTATGATGACATGTTGTCCCAGACAATGGCCGTTAGGTTTGGATTAGACTGGTTTCTGAGAACTAGCCGGAAATTCAAAGATGCCAGCAGACAGTTTGCATAACTATATGTCTCTTAGCACTAATGACAATGGTCGACAATGGTGATAACCCACAGTTTCGATATGACATAAAACCTGGATAAGTATCAGTCAATGACACTATCGACACTTTCAGGCAGACTTACACAGCGACATGACAAAGGTATTGGTTATAAACGGTCCCGAGGATCAATTCTATGAGTGCAGCTACAGTCGTCAAAAGACCGGTCTCTATGGTCAACCTCGTTAACTTGACCAGGGTGGACCTGCCACTTATGAAGTCGGATGTGGAAGGTCGGAGCTGTGTGGCATGGGTAACGAGTCTGGAAAGAAGGCACAATCAGACGCACACTTAGTATCATGCAGAGTGTAATCGCCAAATCACACACAACACTACTTCCGAGCCAGGTCTGCCAGGTGTCTGGGTTTCAGATGGACCACAACAATAAACTATGCACTAACCACCAGCCATGGAGAGAGCTTGCGGGCTGACTGAGTTGTTAAACTCTTCGTCGAAGGGAAAAGGTCATCCTGTGGAAGATTTCTAGCGAGATGACGGTAGTTACTGAGTAAGCTTGACTTACAGTAAATGCAAGATAGGTGATGCTGGCAAATTGAAGTAGGGAGACCTGAAGAAATACACTCATGTTATCCTCGAGTTTTTCCCAACTTAGTGAATCCTATCTATCACCATCATAATAGGAAGTATAATCAGGCGGAATCTTCGAAGGATCGATATTCTCCAACAGTAAAAGCCATGGGTAAGTGTAGTCACTTCTTTCGATCAGCTGCTGAAATACTTGAGCTGATCTGTGCTCACCAAGTCCAGTCATGGGTGCTAAAGCCGCGAATGAGGAGACCGCTGTGGCTGGCGCAAGAGTAGAATAATTTTGGAGGGTTGCTGATACCCAAAACCCATCAAAAACGAACGCAGTGATCAATATTTCGAGTAGAAGAAGGACCATCACTGAGGGGTAATCAGCTGCAGCTCCGTGGGGAAGAACCATCGTAGTCACCTAGTGTCTTGACGACTCTTAGGTCATCCACGAATCTGGTAAAGTAAATATCTGACAAAATGTGAGTCAATAAAGTCCGCAGAGATGTGGTAGGACACACAGGCCTGGACCACAAGGGTTCCCATAAAGCCGAAGCAGAGTGTGTATCCAATGACCTACGTGTCATGGAGTGTCAAAACCTACACATTTAACAAAAATGTAGTAGGTACATACAAAGGGTCCGTTGCTAGTGGAGTCGAAAATTTCAGAATATAGACGATGTGGTGGTAGCCCAGTTGACTCACACTGCGATCAACAAGTAGCTCGCACTGAATGATCATGTGTTAAGCAGAAAGTCGTGATAGAGCCAAAAAATCACCCACCTCATTGTCAGTAACGAGTTCCTGAATGGGAGTTCAGTGAGTTGGGCCTGGGCAGATTTATTTTATGCGCACGGGGAGATTATAGTTAGAGGGGCTGTGATTAGAATCATTAATCTTTCGCTTCGCATCTGAATCACGTACCACTCCACTGTGAGGACCCTTCAAGCTCCGAGGTTGTGTTCTTCGGATTGACAGGTCCCTACTGCAGCACTGGCGGACGCTAGTATGAGTGCTCTTACTCTTGGTAGATGTGTGCTAGGGTGTGCAAGGGAACTGGTACCATAGAAAACTCAGCATTGATTATAGGAATGCAACGATGACTGAACGCCACTGGCGCTAAGCGCTAAGCAGGCACCATGCTTGGACCCAAGAAAGTCACATTGCTTACGGTAGAACGAATAGCGTGTTGACACGTTGCACAATGAAGAGGGACTGATAACGGAAAGTGCGTTAGTAATGAACAGGTTGAGCACAGCAATAACACAGGCGTAAGTTGTAGCATGGTCATATCACATCACTTAACTGGACCCTATATCCCCCAGGCAACTCATCTGTCTGCCAGGCCTTTTGGCATGAACGCATTCCCCGAGGCTTTGAAAGGTATCCCCGGGGGCCTTTCTTCGTCCGTACACCGCTTGTATCTTATCCCCACCGCAGCAAACAACAGACGCACGGTTGCAACAAAGTTCGACCTGTACACAAGGACCGCACATGTGCTATGTAAAATCAATGATGAGCAGATAAGCAGACGTGCCCTGATCCACACCAGATCGATTTTCAATTTGTGCTTGAAGAAAACATTTCAAGTAACTTAAATTTACTAAATATAGGAATTGCTTACATTTTGAAATGTATCATCGTTCGGAGACACTTGGAATGTCCAACCTGTAGCGTGTGGATCATAATTGTGAGATCGCATGCCACACTTGCTCCTGTTCTTAAACACCCGAGACGGCCAAAACGATAAATCTGAGACCCACCCCTAGCCAAGGGAAAATGTGGTCGGACAAGCCATTTTAAACGGTTAACAGTGAGAGTCGCAGTGTTACTGTCAGTCCAGGATCATAACTGTCAATCGAAGATGAAATTGAAATGGGTGCTACCTGGTGAAGCGGCATGGTCTGCGGCCGCATCCGTCACTGGTGGGAAGTGATATGTACTAACATGCGCATAGTCGCAAGCTTGTGCTTCCGGATCGGAAGGCAAGACCTCCATTGAATCTTCACCATTTGTTATGCTCATACAGGCTGTAGCCTAGCTGGTAGTTTCCCGCTTTCAATCTGGAGGGTGCTTTTTACTGCCAGACCTACACTTTCAGACTGTCAGCGTGCACCACGTCTCGTTCCAACGTTGATAAAGCTGGCGTAACTCTGGTCGATCTTCTGGATCCCTAATGTAAATCGGAAGGCTGACGATGACGACCTTACTAGGGCATGAACCTGAAGTTCGACACTCCCTCATAGCGATTGCGTAGAAAATGGACAAGGAAACCTGCCAATCACAAGACTTGCTAAATTCAAGTCTGACGTCCATGGACAGGGTCAGCCAATTGCATAATGCGATGCAGATAGGTCCACGAACAACGTGTCCAAGGTATGCCTACCACTCAGACCAACACAGGCATTGAGATTGACTCTCGCAACCCATTTTGCTCCTACGAACACTGTCCTCGCACTGCTTCACAATGGAAAACGAATACCTACACCGCCTTTTGTCCTTACGTTCTCCAAGACTGTCCGATTCCACGAACTTGGATATATTACCCGCTTGGTTGTGAATTCTGAGGCAACGCTTCATCAATGTTGCAGTTGAGTCCGCACAAGGTCCTCGAGTTTATGTAACGTTTATGGCTCGTGAAACCGATCTTACCAGGCATTCATAACCTGATGACCTGACGCTTCGACGCCACGTACATGAGGGGACGCCACTGAGTAATATGCCTCGCACCATAACTCACGGTGTAGATCCATGGGCGAGCTCCTTCGAACCGAAATCTGTCTCCGCCGCCGCAGGTGAGCCTCCTCGAACTTTCGACCGAGAGCTCGACGCAGACAAGCTTTTCTCTACCTTTAGTGGGCTCTCTTGAATTATACAGGTGCCGTCGATTAGAAAGGCTGCGCTTCGTCACTATCATCCACGCACTCAGGCTCTACTGAGTGTCAATATTTCCCGAAGTCGTGCTTGTAGGAATGATTCGTACCATCTTGTCTACAAAACCGAAGTGTGATGACAGTTATGAAGAGGGCCTGTATTATCCATCAAGTCTACTTCGTTACCGGCACCTTTGCAGGCATACAATTTCCAAGGAAGGAAACCCCTCCGGAACGGTTATCGAGGCTACAGGACCTTCTACGCCATCGGCGGCATCAGGCGTCATATCTTAACAATAATTCAAGACACTCGTTGTTGCCAAGGTTTCTCAAATAACTGAGGGAGCGTGAACATCCTGGTGCGTCATTTAGGAACGGAACCAGTGCAGGAATCGGGGCCTGGGGGATTCGGGCACCCCTTCTCGATTCCGGACACCGTCGACACCACTTAAGCCTTGGTCATGCTCAGAGTACTATCCCTGAGCGTGCCGCAACTTTGCAAATTCCGAAAGCCATGTGGTTGACCTACCCGTTCAGTTGAAACGTTCATGAAAACAGCCTATCTCGACTATGACGATGGCAAGAGGAAGATGCGACGCAAGGCGGAATAGACTTACGAAGGAGACCGCCACAGATCACGATGTGATTCTCACTGTCCTGGCGACCCATTTTCCGGCTCCAGAACCGAATGACACCAGCATTGGTCCAGCAACCGCCAAAATCAGCAATTTTATAGAACTTTGGTGGTTACCCAAATCTGTTACCGCACGGTTTTCGAGGACTGTGCGCATAAACCTAACCACAAATACAGGTTTCTGATCACATTGGTATTACCCTGGTTTCCGTTTACACCTTTGTTGAGATATCAAGAAATTCAACCTTTATAAAATCAATTTCAGTGTTGCTGTGCGAATGAATCAACGAACTTCACGTGTCCGAGTCTGATCCTCGACAGAATTATTATTCTTCGGTCCGATCTACACGAGCCCACATGAATCGATGAATGAGTGAAACTTGATACAGTGACGTACCTCGTTCAGATCAATAGCCATGTCCGAGTCTGATTCTGCCTGGACCAAGATTTGTATGGATTGTGATGGTCGGTAACCTGGTTGCCTCGATGATGCCATGTTATCCCAGACGATGGCCGTCCGGTTTGGATTAGACTGGCTTCTGAGAACGAGCCGGAAGTTCAGGGATGCCAGCAGACAATTTGAATAGCTGAATGGCTCTCAGCGCAAATGACAATGGTCAAAATGTTGATAGCGCACAGTTTTGATACGGCATAAAACCTAGGAGAGTGTCAGCAATGACACTCTAATCGCTTTTAAGAAGACTTACACCGCGACGTGGTACATCTGTGTATTAAAAACGGTTCCAAGAATGAGCTGTAGGAATGCACCTACAGCCGTCACAAGACAGGTCTCTATGGTGAACCTCGCTAACTTGACCAGAATAGATTTGCTGCTGGTGAAGTGAGATTTCGAAGGACGGAGCTGAGTAACACAGTGAGCGATGATTTAAAAAGCGCAAGCAGACGCACACTTAGCATCATGCAGATCGTAATTGCCAAATCACAGACAACGCTAGTTGCGAGCCAGGTCTGCCAAATGTCTGGGTTCTAGATGACCCGAAAGAGTATACTGTGCACTCACCGTCAGCCATGGGAAGACATTTCCAGAGTAAGAAAAGGCGAAGGTTGTAGGCAAAAGGTCAACCTGTTGAAGAGTCTGGCTAGATAATGGCATTTACCGAGTATGCTTCACTTACAGTAAACCCAAGATAGGTGATACTGGCAAGTTGAAGTAGGGAGACCTGAGAAAAATACACACTTGTTATCCTCGAGTTTTGACAACTCAGAGGATACCAATCTTTACCATCATAATAGTAAGTGGGATCAAGCGGGATTTTCGAATGTTTAATATTCTCCAACAATAGAAGCCATGAGTCAATGTGGTTACTTTTCTCGGTGATTAGCCACTGAACTATTTGAACCAATTGTTACTCACCCAATCCAGCAATAGGTCCCAAAATCACGAGTGATGATACCGACACGGAGGGACCAATCGGGAAAACATTATCCTCAGTACCAGACGGAAAACTTTGGGTTGTCGACATCCAAAACCCAGTAAATGTGAATGCAGTAATTAATGTTTCCAGTAGAAGAACAACTATCACTGAGGGGAATCAGTTGCAACTCCATGACAAACAGCCATAGTGATCACCTAAAATCTTGATGGCTCTCTGGTCATCTGTGAATCTAGTAAAATAGATATCTGAAACCAGTGGGTCAATAATGCATGTGGAGACACGACAGGATACATACAGGCCTGAACAGCAAGAGCTCCCATAAGGCCGAAGCAGAGAGTGTATCCAATGACCTACATATCATGGAGTGTCAGCACTGACACAGATATGTAATACGCAAGTGGTAGACTCATACATAGGGTCCGTTGCTGATAAAGCCGAGAAATTTAGAACTTAGATGGCGCGGCAGTTAGCTAACTCACACGGCAGCCGGTGAGGTATTGGAACTAGATGTCATGGATTAAGCAGAAAGTTGAGCTGGAACCCCAAATTACACACCTCATTGTCAGTATCAAGTTTCTGAAGGCGGGGTGGATGGGCCATTCTTTTGATGAGCACGGGGAAATATAAATCACTGGGAGGCTATGGTATTGGGAAATGTGAGGTCGCCGGTGGGTGTCGACGATCTATATTTTGATCACTGAGACAGCATCAGACCTGGTGGGTTCCCAGGACCCTCCAAGCTCCAAGGTCACGTTCTCTGGATTGGCTGGTCCCATATGCTGGAGCAATGCCAGGTGCTAGTATGAGTGCTCTCACTGGCCGAAAGTCTCCGTAGATTTGTGCTAGACTCATTATCAGTAGAAGAATTGGCAGTTTACCATGGGAACGCCACCATGACTCCAGGTAATCGTACTGTGCGCTCCACTGACCATATCTAGCAGGCTTCAATAATATCGCATCACGGTGGAACCATGCCATGCATCGTACACCCTGTTGGCTATAATATTGGAATTTGGCGTGTGATAAAGCTACGGATCTGTCGGTAACCCTGAACGGATTATTTTAGTTTCTAGAACTTGGGCAGGCATGGGAAGTAAGTTACTCGCCAACACGCATCCATGGGCACAGCAATTGTACAGCAAGCACAATCGGAGAGAAGAATGGACAAGGATATCACCGAGGGAATCATGATATTATTAGTACGGGAGAAGGTAGTAGCATCGCGGCTGCTGCAGAGCGTAAGTCTGACTGACAGAAGAAGACCTGTCACAATATTAATTAGGGATCAGCGCTAGCAGAAGCATGGGGTAGGGCCGCACCCATCGTACCCAAAGCCTCGGGTACGACGTGATACCCACCCCGCTCACGTCGGGATTGACCGTTGCACCATCGCCATTGAGACTGAGAGCCAGCTGAGTGGACTAATAAGTATTGTGGGATTGATGTCGGCTGCTTCAAAACTTTCGGTTGGTCCCGACGTTGTCGACTCTACACATATACTTAGACGGTTTTCAGCTTTGCGGTCAAGGCGAGTCCGCTCGACCTATCGGACTTGTGCATTCGTGCCACCCGCCAGGGCCTCGTTCTCGCCGCCGTTGTCGCCCTCTGTCTCTTGTCTCTTCACCCCGTTCCCATCCCCTTAGCGAGGACACTCGGTCGCACGCTCAAGTTGTCGTTGGACGAGTTTCTCACTCCGTGAGGCAAGGCCTTGGATGCTGGCGAAGCCATCCCAAACGACGCGGTATACCGTATATGATGTCGCCACCACCAACTGTGGAGTCCCACCATTGCGTGCATCCTTATCGCCCACACCTCAATGGGCGTATGCGCTTTCTTGAATATGGTGTCTCCAAACTCATTTCTTTGCACAAGCAACTGCGCACCTGGATCTTTCTTGGCTATATTTTGCCCATCTCGTCTTTGGCGCTGTCCTCCTCGGGGCGTATTACCTATGATCATAAAATTTCCCATGTGCCCCTGGAACCCCGCATCGAGGCTGCCGCGCTAATATTCAACCTGGCCGCTGTCCTGTTCGAGTTGGCACTCTTCTCAACAATGCCTATGGAACTCCCGAGTATCGTGCGCGTCACGCGACCACGTCTTGCACGCCGTTAGCTTGCCTATATGTGTCCAGTCCATCAAGTGTTTTCTGCCTCTATTTCCTCTCAATCTTCTTTTACTTCGCCTCCCATCTGACGTGTTGACCCCCCAGAGTTCTCTAGCCCTGCTCAGAACAATGCGCCCACAACTACCACACCCCACTCGAGCCTTGCTTAAATGTCTGCAGTGGCGGTTATGACCACGACGTCGTCCCCAACATCATCGACCTCGTTCGCTTCTACCGCAGCACCGATTACCACCAGCATATCTTCGTTTACTACCCAGGCGGCGACAACGCTGCAGTATGTATCTTGTGCTGTTGCCTTCGATCCTGCCTTTGACCGTATTCCTATTCTCTAGTTCAACGAATTCTGCAAGTACTGTTGTCTATGTCACTACTTGTGTTCTCGTCATCACCACTGCCATCAGTTCGAGTACATGGTCCACAGGGAGCAGCCGTAGCTCTCACACGAGTGTCATTGTCGGCGCTGTTGTCGGTGGTGTCGCCGGCATCATCACTATAACCCTCTTACTCCTCTGTATCCGTAGAAAAGTTCGCAAAGACGAATTTGATGGCAAATTTGATCCCGACCATGTCATGGGACTCACTCACAGTGGTGGTGGCACTCCCCCCATGTCGACATTGCAGACGAAGTAACGCCGTTCGCTCAATTCTACCAGGGTAGTTCGAGTATGCACCAATATGGGAATCAAATTATTTTGCCATTGCTTTGTCGCCCGCGGCAAGTGGACAGACCAGTACCAAGTTTTACCCACCTGGCACCGGGGGGGGGGGTATCTGTTGATGCGCAGTCTCAGCTGTTTATGCCCCCTGGTGCTGGACTGCCACCTTCCGGTGCTTATTCACTTCCAATCAACATGTACGATACAGGTCCTATGGACTAGCACCATCTCATCCCGGGGTCTCTTCGCGCCCCTCGACGGTGAGCGATAATTGAACACGACGTCACCATAGGCAGCCAAGGAAAGCGAGGCATCGAAACGCAGTGGACACGGTCCAGGGATGGGTTTGGCGATACGGCAAGTGGCCGCCAATCACACTATTAATGGGGCCTCGACGGTGAGCAACAAATGAGGTCAATTTGGGCGGCCAAGGAACGCGATGCATTGGAATGCAGCGAACAGGGTGCAGGGATGAGTTTGGCGAGGTAACAAGAGGCCGCTAAAGGCAGTAGGGATCTTGTTGTGCATTCAGATGCGGGTAGGGCTCAAACGTGTAGGGCTCACGCATTCAGTGTTCAACCCTTGGATCTTTCGTCTCACCCTCGATATTCCAATGTCAGGTAGTTGTGTTGGAAGAGACAGCATCTTTGAAACAGGCGAACTTGATCAAAGACTTTAGCTCGATATAGCTCCTCGACGTCACATAATACCCAGGCTATGTTTGTCGACTTGCGCCTCTTAAACGTTCACTGTCATAATGGTTCGCAGCTGCAGTACATAACGACTTAAAATCACTAACATCCCCCCAAATCAGCCGAGCTATACAATTCCATGGTCTCTCAAATTTGTGACCTCGTACTTCTTGAAGACAACGTACATACAACCGAACCGATGGGTCCGTTTTCGTTGGTATCACTTTGATAATTTACACTCTCGTAGACCTATCAGAAAGTTCATACGACTTTGTAAAATCAATTTCAAAATCAATTCCAGCACTTCTGTGAGGATAAATCATTGACGGACTTCACGTGTCTGATCCCCGACAGAACTATTCTTTCTTGGTCCGGCCTACGCGAACCCGCATGAATCGAAGGACGACCGGAGCTTGATGCAGGGGCGTACCTCATTTAGATCAATAGCCATGACCGTGTCTGATTCTGCCTGGACCAGGATTTGTGTGGCTTGTGATGGTTGATAACCTGGTTGTCTTGATGATGCCATGTCATCCCAAACGATGGCCGTCAGGTTTGGATCAGACTGGCTTCTAAGAACGAGCCGGAAGTTCAGGGATGCCAACAGACAATTTGAATAGCTGTATATGTCTCTCAGCGCACATGATAATGGTCAAAAATGTTGATAGGACACAGTTTCGATAAGGCATAAAACCTAGGAGAGTGTCAGCAATGACACTGTAATTGCTTTCAAGAAAACATACACAGCAAAGTGATACATCTCTGTATAAGGAACGACTGCAAGAATGAGCTCGAGGAGCGCAGCTGCAACTGTCACAAGACCGGTCTCTATGGTGAGCCTCGTTAACTTGACCAGGATGGATTTGTTGCTGCTGAAGTAAGATTTCGAAGGACGGAGCTAGGTAAGATAGTGAGCGACGAATGCGGTAATGAGAGCACAAGCAGACGCACGCTTAGTACCATGCAGATTGTAATGGCCAAATCACAGACAACATTACTTACGAGCCAGATCTGCCAGACGTGTCTGGGTTCCAGATGGCCTAAACCAATAAGCTGTGCACTCACCACAACCCATTGGCTGAGAATGTTAATGCCAATGTAATCCTGTGGAAGAATCTAGCTAGATGGTGGTAATTACAGAATAAGCTTTGCTTACAACGAACCCAAAGATGGAGATGCTGACAAGTTGAAGTAAGGAGACCTGGAAAAAAAATATTACCCTCGGGTTTTTGACAACTCAGGAAACCGCATATATTACCATCATAATAGGAAGTGAGATCAAGCGGGATTTTCGAATGTTTGATATTCTCCAACAGTAGAAGCCATGAGTCAATGTAGTCACTATCCTCGGCAATTAGCCACTGAACTATTTGAACCAATCTGTTACTCACCCAGTCCAGCAATGGGTGCTAAAATTGTGAATGATGATACCGGCACCGTGACGGAGGGACCAATCGATAAGGTCCCTTCAGTACTAAATCCAAGTGGTTCATATGAAACAATCTCCGAGTCTGGAACACCCTGGGTTATCGAGACCCAGAACCCAGAAAATGTGAATGCAGTAAGCAACATTTCCAATAGAAGAACAAATGTTACTGGGGGGAATCAGTTGCAGCTCCATAAGGAACAATCATAGTGATCACCTAAAATCTTGATGCGCCTCTGGTCATCTATGAATCTAGTAAAGTAGATATCTGAAAACCACGAGTCAATAATGCACGTGGAGACTTGGCAGGACACAAACAGGCTTGAACAGCAAGGGCTCCCATAAGACCGAAGCAGAGAGTGTATCCAATGACCTACATATCATGGAGTGTCAGCACTGACACAAATATGTAATACACGAGTAGTAGACTCATACATAGGGTCCGTTGCTGATAAAGCCGGGAAATTTCGAACTTAGATGGTGCAGCAGCTAGCTAACTCACTAGTAGGAGGCCAGTGAGATAGTACTGAATGTCTTGGCTTCAGCAGAAAGTTGGGCTAGAGCCCAGAAATTACACACCTCATTATCAGAATCAGGTTCTGAAGGCAGGTTGCGTGGGCCTTCCTACGTGCACGGTGTAATTTAAGTCAGTGGGGGGCTATGGAAATTATAAGGTGACCAGAGGGTGTCGATGATCTATAGATTGATCAATAAGAAAGCATCAGACCTGCTGTGCTCTCAGGACCCTTCAAGTTCCGAGTTTACCTTCTTTGGATTGACTGGTCCCATAACTGGAACGGTGCTAGCACTAGTACGAGTCCTCTCAGTTGCCGAAGAGTCTTCATAGATTGTGCTGGAGTCCGCGGAGGCACTGGAGTGGAAGAATTAACAATTGATTAGGGAGCGCAACCCTGACTGCAGGTAATAATGTTGTGGGCTATGTGACTGACCATACCTACCAGGTTCTAGAATCCCATCACTGTGGAA
>JBBPLK010000275.1:0-12865 GCA_038089735.1 Exsudoporus frostii
TTCACGGACCTCGTCCACAGGGCAGACGGGCCCGAGTATTACGAGGTCCCCCCCCCCCCCTCTCTCTCTCCCCCTGTACTGCCACACACACCGCCCACCCTAGGTTATTCCCGAACCCCGCTGCATCAACGGCGTGAGAGCCAGCGTGGAGAAAAACAGGTACAAGGACCCAATCAACGCCTACACCGACCTCTCCCTCGTGTTCTGGAACGCCCTCTTCTACAATGAACCAGGCAGTCAAATTGCATCGGACGCCGAATCCCTCAAGGTGTGTCATCCCTAATACCGAGGACCACCACGGGCCCATCCCTATAGACCGTGTTGGAAACTGAATGGCAGAAGCGCCCCCTGCTTCCCGCACCACGCCACTCACCACCCCCTTCCTCCCCTCAAAAGGTTCACGGAACCCTCCCCGCTGCTCCGCCGCAGTCCAAATCCGTCCATCCCACTCCCAAACTCGGCCCTCCCCCTCGACGCGCCACACCACCCCCCCTCGTGGACGTCGACGTACACACCATGTCCCCTGACCCGGACGGCCAGCCAGGCCCTGGCCCCGGAGAAGACAGAGACGGCGATAGCGAGGCGATCATCCGCCAGCTCGAGAAAAGCCTCCCCCCTTGGGAAGGCTTTGGGGATCTGGGCTGGATGTCCGAGGTCACACAGGTGTGCCGCTTCTTTTTTCGATTCAATGTCATCGCCTATTACGCACATAGGAGCGCCGATGCGACATCCTGCTGGCGATCAAGAGTCACAAGGACGTCCTGTACGTCTTGCCGGTCATCCTTTATGTCGTCTTATTTTATCCACCCCAGCGGAAATCGTTTGGCTGTTGCCCTCGAAGCTGTCCCCGAGGTGCCCACATCGCCCCTGTTGTCCTACCAGGTATGGCCATCCCCTCTCCCTCTCCGTCCCTCATACCATTATCGTCCCAGTCGCCCTTGTCCCTGAAATTGATCGAGGTGTGTTTGTCCGCCGTCTTCCCTGTGCTGTCCACACCCGTTTATTCTAGGCCCGTGTCCGATCAACGTCTTCCAAAAATTTCGATCTCGACATCGCACGCTTGTTTGAAAGGGCACGCCGGTGGTACGACCCCTCTACGGAGTCCTATGGCCGTGTCCTTGTTCTCCAGGTAAGGTCATCCGTCCATCAATGATCATCTCCACCCACACAGTCTCTTCGGAAATGATTCGCTAGCGACTCTACCAGGCACTCACCTCCCCCTCTCCCCCCCCCGGCCCCCCCTACACTTCTCCCACCCACTTTGCCTCCATCCGCGCTGGCCCCGGTACCGCCCGTCCCATGCACGCCACAGCGGATGCCGACGGCGTGCCCGGCATCACCACCTTTCGCGTCTCCACAAAGGATCGCACCTTTGTGGACGAGGTGCACTACAAGGGTTGGACCATTCGAATGGCGGATTGGCTGCATTTGAGTAATCCAGACGATCCGAGTCGTCCCATCGTAGGCCACGTCTTCAAGTGTTGGCTCTCGGACGAACCGTGCGTCCTCCTTCTCCGCGACCTCGAACACGCTGACGTGTGGCACAGTGCGAAAAAGGGTCAACCGGGTCTTTCGATTTGTTGGTACTACCGACCCGAACAGGTAAACCCACCCTCTCTTTTTTTTCTCTCTCTTTCTCATCCGCGTAGACCTTCCACCCGGCACATACCCAATTCATGGACAAGGAAGTGTTTAAAACGAGTACGTCATCTCACCGATGTGGATCGATCTCGCGTCGCTAAACAAGCCACGCCCAATGTCCATTTCCGAATATGAACTTTCCCAATAGGCCTCTTCGCAGACCACCCCGTCGAAGACGTCCTCGAAAAAATCGCCGTCCAGTTCACCGCCCGACACATCCGCGGACGTCCTCGTTCCCCATTTTGGTACCCCGGATGGCCGCTCTACGTCTGCCACTCCCGGTACAACGAGCGCGAGCGCGTGTTTGTCAAGATCAAGAACTGGGCGAGCTGTATCCCGGAAGAGGTGAGGAAAAAGGACGAGTTTATGCCGATTTATGGGTTTGAGAGGGTGGTGTATCCGGGCAAGGTGGCCAGTCCGTTTCTGGGCAAGGGACCTGGACATGGACCGGGGGGGATTGGGGAGCCGTTTGAGAAGACGGAAGGGGAGAAGACGGAGGGGGGTGGGACGGGTCGGAAGCGGACGAGGCGGAATGCGGGGACGGGGGCGGGGGCGGAAGCGGGTTCGAGTACCGCCGTGACAAAGATGGCGATGACGGTCCCCGTGGCATCACACACCCCCGGACCAACACATCCCCACCTCCCCAAGACGTACCCGGGTGGTAGTGGGAGCGGGGACACGAAAGACCGGAGTATGGTGACTGCCGCGGGAACGTTGACCGTCCCGCCCATCGTGGACAAGTTGCCACCCGAAACCAGTGCGTGCCCTCCCTGGGTTTTTTTTTGGACGGGGGGACTGACGGGAGGGGTGAGGTGTTTATTTCGATAGGTCTCCAGAGACGAACGAGGTGTTGTGGTTTGCGGCGCCGCCGATGTATGGTGCGCGTGCGCCGGTGGTGAAGCATAGTCTGAGGTATTTGGCGTATTTGGCTGGGAAGCGGAGGGAGAGGGAGGGAGGCGACGGTGGGGAGAAGGGGGATGGGGAGGAGGACGTGGGGATGAATGAGAGGGGTGAGTGAGATGATGGATGCGGCGATGGAGGTATCGTGAGGTCAAGCGAAGAAAGAGCTACTGTATACACCTGGAAATGAATGATGATGTGACTGCAATCGAGGAGAGCGTGCAGAAAGAAAACCGGAGCGAGTCCAACCCTCGCACCAACTTTGCCACCCGCTCGTCATGGGCCTCAGTGAACCATGTGTATGCTCTGATAGGGGACGGCGCGATCTGGTATAACTCGGACATACGCGCTGCGGTGAACCACATTCGACTCGGAAATGAATGCCGTAAATCAAGACAAGCGCATTCGGGCGCTCGTGAGTCGTGAGTCCGAGTGCAACACGACACACGACACGCGTTCTCAGCGAACAGCGCGGACAGCGAGCGGCGGTGGCGAAGAATGACTGTAAGAACGGCGAAACGGATCAGACTGGTTGGTAACAGTCGCGGTGTTGCCAGGTCGTTTCGTTTGAAGTTGTCTCGAAGCAGTCACGGCGCGAGTCCAAGTCCGTCGGGAGTACTGACTAGGCTGCTAGCCGCGGGAACGGAGATTTGGGCGGTCGGGATGTCCGACTCGGAAGTGGTGGTTCTGCGGCGTGTCTGTCTGCACGTCGACGACTCGGAGGTCACACAGTGGCCGGTGCATACTAGGCCCGGGACTCGGAGCGTCGCAACGTTGCAAAAAAACAATGTCGTCCGAGGTCCATTGCGCCGTGATGGCTCAGATCGACAGGGGGGGAACTTTGAATCGTTCTACGCGCGACGACTCGGACGTCCCATCGACAGTCACGGTAGCGCTACGCGGTATGTTCTGCAACGCTGGTCTCTTCTCAGGGTCTGAATGTTAAGCAATTCAACGTATCCACCGGGGGCATTGCGACCCTACCGCAGCAGAGTCATGATACTCGGGCTGAATCCAGCACGTACTCTGCAACGTGTACCGTCACATTCTGGGACACGTCGACACACGCACCCAGTTCGGTCCCATCCAACACACTCGGGACATACGTTCCATCACACACTGTAAGCATTTCGCGTATTGTCGGATTCTGGTGTATAGGAATAGCTCACTGCCATGCCACTTTGATCCTCGTTTGACACGGAAGTCGATTGGGGTGTCAGTTCGTGAAACTGCGCTCAGCCAGGGGGTCGGCTCGCTGGCGCGGAAGCATCATCATTCACATTGACGGGAGCGGTCACCAGGTCTAGGTAGTACCCGAGCCACCATGCATGCGACATTGGGACGCAGCGATCGACGACGTAGAAATGGTTTACTCTCCCGCACGTTGACGCTCACTATCGGTGACTGCAAGTTCATCGAGGTCGCACTCATCGGCGGAGAACAGGGTTGTCGGGTTTTCGATTTCGTGCTCGGGTACTACTGTGATCCATCGACGTGGACCTTCTCCTCTCGACCGAGGTGTGTATAGGTGCGCTTCAATCGTGGTTCAGGCATGTGAACGACACGCCGTGGGTCCATGGCAGGTGAATATCGCGACTGACATGACCAATCTCAGACACTCACACATGGAGAACGGCGACTACGAGGGTGCAGTACAACTGTTCGAGTGTGCACAAACCCAAATATGATACTACGTCGGTCATGCCTTCTATTCCGTCTCGTTGGTAACCATTCCTATCGATCATCTCGCCACGTGCGGACGACGGTCGTCGTCGTTGACAGATATCTGGTTTAGAAGTTCGATCGTCTTGGAATCGCTATTTCACAGCGTCTTTGTGAAGCCCTGGCTCGCACGAAACATGTTCTCTCCACATGATAAAACCCTTTGACGGTGAACTTTAGTTTTCTCCGTCAGTTTGATTGCCATAACGTTCGTACGACCGTTCTCTCCCAGAGTCCAGACTACGCTGCTTCGAGAAACGGGTGCGCTTCGAAGATGGAGCAGTGGATGTACGACAGCATGAGGAGGCCGTTACTCGATATTCAGCTGCGGTCACTCTTAATCTAGAGTGGTATCTTTATAAAACAAAGTATGGTTCCTCGCAGAGGCGACCGATGGGAATTCACCCTTTTTCTTGGACTGGCCATCCTGAAGCCGCCGTGCTGGTGGACGCATTCGGCTTACTTGACTTTACCCCGGGATAAGGTGAAGAGACGAACGAAGTATTGCATCACGAGGAGGGAGCCATCGCGACGGTCGTAGATGTGGAGGGATTGTTCTGCGAGATCAAACTTGGCTACCCTGGCCCAGTCTCCATGTTGAAGCGAAGCGAGCCTATGAATCGGGTGTTGTATACATTTGGATTCGCCTCGCGCAGAGGCCAGATGTCGTGCTTGTAACTCGACAACATCTCTCATTAAAGTGACAGCACCGGACCCCTAGATTTGCGGTCGAATGCACGCGCGAGGACCTCAGCCTTCCCAATATTGGACAGCAGATTGGATAGCAACAACGAACGACAACAACAGCAGGACAGAGCGAGAGAGCAAACGTAGATAGAGAACTAGGCACCAAGATGTATATACAAGATACGTTGATCGAATGGGATATCCACTAATATTTTCATCGTCCTGTTCATCGCCAACGCAGCACGGGTATAATCCAGACGACTACATTCGTCGATCATGTTGTCGTAGAACACCGACGTGATCTTGTTCGTCTCACCATCGTCCACCGCCCACATCGTCCCGATCACAGAACGGAACCCGGCAAACTGCATCGCCGACGCGAGATGCATCACCTCGTCTGGACTCTCCTCGTCCCCGACAGTCGTATGACAAGCGGAGAGATATGCAAACTGGGGGTTCTCTAGTTCACACCGAATGATCTGTTCGATCGTAAAGTGTCCGTCGTGGAGAGCGAACGCGGACTCGAACGGCTGTTTCCGATTCGGGAGACCATGACACGCAAGGTGCACCCATTCGTTCTTCCCAAGTTCCTCGCTGACCCGGGCGATGCATGACGCTTGACCCTCGATGTGTGTGAATGTGGCTAGGCCATCGACGCGCTGCTCAATATTCGCCAGTTCGGCACCGACCGAAACAAGTTCATTCTCACCCTTGGCCTTCGCTTGACCGATACCAACGAAGCGCTTCCCTTTTGACAGAGAATGCTGGGGATCGTGACGTCTAGCACGAATGAGGGCAGTGAGGGTGGGGGTATAAGACGAGATATACAGATTGGCCAGATTCCGTTGTCCCTTCCTATACGGTCCAGCGGCATGGAGGGGAAGAAGGGAGAACTCGGCAGTGGGGCACCACCAGATCCGTGATTGAAGTGGATACACTGTCTGGAGGAAGTCGACAATGGGGGAAACAACGTCGTCCCAGAGTTCCCGCAGAAGGATGGCGAGATCTCGTGTCACGTCCATCGACTTTGCACGCACAGTCAATGTACCGAGAGTCGACGACAGTTCTCGGACACCATCCTGTGTGATTGACAATGGGATATGGACGGGATTTCGGTCGACGAGGACAACGAGAGCATCACAGCCATATTTGCTCGCATTTACAATGATCACAGGGCCCCCGCGAGATGCCTGTTGGAGACCGGAGAAGACAGGGGGGAGAAGAAAATGGGAGAGACCGGGCAACCCGCGGATTCGGGTGACGACTCTTTCCAATTCAACGTTGAGACGGCACACCCGATCATGCCGATCTGGACCAGGTGAATCAACGGCAGTCCGAATGAGCAATGTCCGCTGTGTGAATTCGTCTGCCAACATCTTTCCGGTCGAGCCGGATGCAACGACATCATCAAGTGGGGAACGGAGGCGAATAAGCTGGCTCCAAAAGACACCACGACCCTGTTCTAGGAGCACGACCGCATCTTTGGGAGAGCGATTGCGAAGACATGCTGAGAACGCGTCCACTGCGAGTGACGAGGTGAGGCCCTTGAGGACATTGCGATGTTGAGGTAATGGTGGTAGAGTGGCGACGTGATGAGTAAGTAAGCGAAGGGCTGTTTGATAGGCCAGAAGTGCTGTGGGATGGTGGAAAGCTTCAGCCACACGGACCCATATTCTAGCGGCAGACAGATCGGCGGACGACACCATTGAGGGTAGATGTGCCAGCTGAGCATAGAGGCTGAACAGCTCCTCCTTGTCCTCTAGCTTACTCGACTGCATAAACCGAATATAGAGGTGGTGTGCAAGGTTATCCAATGACCCCGATCGACCCGGGTGCCCCGGCGGGTAAAGTATCAGTGCATCTCGGGCGAGTACAATGGCCTCATTGTGGTCATCTATCACCCCGAGCTGCCGGCACTGAGTGGAGAGACAAACTGCAAGGTTGTTCAACGACATTGAACGATCTGGGTGCCCCGGAGGGCGAAGTGCCAATGCATGTCGGTCGAGCACAATAGCCTCATCGAGGTCCTCCACTGCCCCGAGCTGGTTGTACCGAGCAAAGAGATGAAGTGCAAGGTTATTTAAAGATGTTGAACGATGTGGGTGTCCCAGTGTGCGAAGTGCCAGTGCATCCCGCCCGAGGACAATGGCCTCGTTGAGGTTCTCTATCACCCCGAGCTGCATGTACAGACTGGAAAGGTAAAGCGCAAGGTTGTCCAAAGACATTGACCGATCCGGATGCCCCAGTGGGCGAAGTGCCAGTGCATCCCGACCGAGGACAATGGCCTCGTTGAGGTCCTCCATCGCCCCGAGCTGCTCGTACCGAGTGGAGAGGCGATTTGCGAGGTTGCTCAAAGACGTTGAACGATCTGGGTGCCCCGGTTGGCGAAGTGCCAGTGCGTCTCGGTCGAGGCCAATGGCCTCATTGAGGTCCTCCATCGCCCCAAGCTGCTTGTACCGAGTGGAGAGATTAACTGCAAGATTGTTTAATGACGCTGAACGATCTGGGTGCCCCGGTTGGCGAAGTGCCAGTGCGTCTCGGTCGAGGACAATGGCCTCATTGAGGTCCTCCATCACCCCGAGCTGCTTGTACCGAGTGGAGAGATTAGCTGCAAGATTGTTTAATGACGCTGAACGGTCTGGGCACCCCGGTTGGCGAAGTGCCAGTGCGTCTCAGTCGAGGACAATGGCCTCACTGAGGTCCTCCATCGCCCCGAGCTGCCTGTACCGAGTGGAAAGACGAATTGCGAGGTTGCTCAAAGCCATTGACCGTTCCGGGTGCCCCACTTTGCAGAGCACCAGCACGTGTCGGCAGAGTAGAATGGCCTCCTCGAGATCCGTCATCGCCCCAAGCTGGTGGTAGCGATCACCGAGATGAATTCCAAGCCACGTCAAGGAAATATATCGCTTGGGATGGTCGGGTGGGCGCAGCTCTAGTGCTTTACGATCGAGGACGATCGCATCGTCGATGTAATTCCTCCCGCCCCCTCGCGTAAACTTGGCAGCAAGAGATTTTGCCCGAGAACGCAACTGAGCAACTGGCAGGCACATCATTGGACTTCACTCCTCGCCAGAAGAAAGAGACAAGTACCTTTTGAATCCATCTGGTCCGACCGAACTTGATTCGACAGGGTGGTTGGCGAAAACGCTGGGATACTGTGCGAACGGGCCAGGTCGAAAAAGGCAACAATGCACAGGTTGTACTGCACCCAAATACTGCAATGCATGAGACCCACCTCTACGTCACATTTGAATGAAGGGATTCGTAGGGTGTTGAAATTGCGGCCGGGTACCGGGCGATGGGTGTTAGTCAAAGGCAGGGGGAGGAATGTGTAGTAAAGGTCTCGGAGGTGCCAGTGGAACCCGAAGCGAGCGGTGGCGAGTCGACTCAGTCGAGAGCCCACTGGAACCAAATGATCACCGTATTGAGTGAACGCCACGTAAGTAACAGTATTTGTTGACAAGTGCTGTGCAAACATCTGATGGGCTCGCTCGTGGAATCAGTGCTTGCTGCATTGCCTGTCCCATTCTACACATCACTTCTGATACAGAAGTTGGGTAATTGGCCCGGGTCTGCGAACTAACCGCGCGCAACTGCTTTCTCATAACGGAATAGTTAATACACCGAGTAATGCGCTGTTGACAGATCTTCAAATGCCACTCATCGGCTTGAACGGCCAGGCTCAGGTCGCTGCTTCCCTTGCTCTCATTGTCATGTCCTCCGACTTACAGTCTACTTTGGAATCTCTTCAGCTAAACAACTATGCATCCGGTGCGAATATTCACTACTCTGATTCGTGATCCAAGTAGTGAGCTTATCAA
Source organism: Exsudoporus frostii (assembly GCA_038089735.1). Lineage (NCBI taxonomy): Eukaryota > Fungi > Basidiomycota > Agaricomycetes > Boletales > Boletaceae > Exsudoporus > Exsudoporus frostii. The sequence goes on from JBBPLK010000275.1 coordinate 8,772, forward strand.
CCAACGTAGTTGTGATAGCCACCGGCATTGTGTACGACTATAGTGAGCGGTGCTGAATTCGTGCATGATATCTTTTTCATTTGGGCATGACCGTTGTAATCATATCACGACAGTCCTCACCTTTTCAAAAGAGGTACTTTTTTTTTGTTCCTACCTCTCGCTTCCCGGCTAACAATCTATGAAGATACATTATATTTGGGTCAGAAACCAGCATCTTCCCAGCGAACATTCTGATTGACGAAGGATCACAGTGTAAACCGTGGACCTTAATCTCTACGATGTTTGTTCTCGTGTGTATAATCTCTCCTGGGTTTTTTTCTTGCTATATCTACTCTGAATTAACTGGTTTGACAGGTCCGTTATCTTGGTATTTGTTGGTCTGTGTAGGTCGACAGTCACTGTGATCCATATTGTTGACTCTGAATCCATTCTCAAGTATGTATCTGCTCGGTATGTTTAAGCGTAAATCCGAGGTTGACTAGACTAGTCACATACATTCACAGCTGGCAGTACCTTTTTGCCTGGTTCCGTGAAAGTCAGTCCTTCTGCTTTACATCTAATCCATCGTTACTGATCACCATTTTGACAGGTGTATGCATCTAAATCTCACTAGAAACCTGTATTGTTAACAATTGATTAGGTGTGAGTACATTATCTACAGCTCTGCGGAAGTTGCCAGCTGAGACATCGATACTCCAAGGTACTGCAATTTTCCTGATAGCAGCCTGGGCATTCCTAGTGTTTCTTTCTGCTGCTGATCGTAAGTTGACATGTCCTCGATCTCACTCAACCTTCCTTTTGTCTTCATTCCAATTACAGTGGTAATGATTCTGCGTGTTTACGCAATGTGGAACCGATCTAGGACAATCTTATGTGTCCTTCTACTCATTTATGTCCCAAGTATCATCATTGTCTGTGTTGTCGTAGGTATCTATGGGAGCCCTGGTAACCACCTCTCTGGTATGTCTCGTGCTTAATCGGAGTCACCAGGGTGATTCTGAACAAATGGTTCCCCGTCTTCCGCCCTCTTTCATCCAGTAACGGTTGTCCGAGTCCTTGACTTCTCGTTTTGCTATTACTCGAGTGACGCGGCGCCATACCTCGCAACATATATCACAATTCCCCGACAAATACTTGGTGTTGTACTCCTGATTCTCGCTGCCACCCAAACCTTGAAGCAGTCGATTAATATGTACAAGGCAACGAAGCACTGGGAGGCCAACAAGTACATGACGCTACTCGCGCGAGACGGAATTCTTTATTTTTTTCTGTGCGTCTCTTCTTTTTCTTTCGTCCTAGCCTATCCTCCAATCCAGCACAACTTCCAGCCTGTCTTCTGTCTGTCGAGCACCCACATAAAAGCTAACCACTCCAATTCCCTCTAGTAGGAACGTGTTTTACAATATCACGCTTGTAATGCAAAACGGGTCTCCACTCAACATTACCTCCACGACCCCCATGGTCACCTTTGGTTATATGGTTATATGCCCCATAATGCCTCGTGTCATTCTCAGAATACGAGAACTGTATGACAAGGACCTCCACGGGCGTTGGCAAGGGATCGACACTGGATTCGGTGTGGTCTCGCAACCGCTTTCGAGCTGGAATGTAGCCGTGACTACGACCGCACCCGTGGATATCGGTACAGAGCAAGGTCTGGTAGTGGAGACCCATCAGGTTGGCACGAATACCTTTGTCGAGGGTTCAAGCGTTGGCTGCTGAATGATAGCGGATCGTATTTTTCGAAATGTGACTCGAAATGTCTATCTTTGCATGATTTGGTGTCTGCGTCTCGTTCACAGGGCATGCGACTCCAAAGAAGACAATTCAAATATGGGTACTGGATTACCAAACTCACGGCATGGTCACCCGACATCGAAGAGGGACATACTACAGGCCACAGAGATGACCTCCGCCTCGAAGAAATGCGCCATGACGTGCGTGGCAATGAAAGCCATCGAAAGGTCCATTGTGCAATAGTTTCAAAGGAAGAAGGAAACGATCGAGGTTGAACGTTGAAGTTCCACTTCCTCCGCTACCGCATCCGCATCCAACGACGACAGTGAAGAGCGCCAATTTGTATCCAACCAAGTACAGCTTTGTTATGCGTCTCACGTAGGGGCGGGTACGATTAGGGGCGAAGCGGTAGTATGCCATTTGATGTGTATCCGGAACCTCGCGCCGACTCTTTCGTTGGAATTGGTATCGGGGCCGACGAGAAGACATACGTGGTCCCACACTGCCGACATCGTGATGAGATTGGGTAGTCCATTCCTTCGGCTCTCACACGACCCTCTGCCTCAGTAGCCTCTCGCACTCTCACCGATCTCGTCCCTCAAATTGCGAACCCCAAGATTACCCTCCTTGATCTCAGTCTGGCCCGCGAACCGCTGTAAAAACGCACCATCGGGCGTGGAGGGCCATCCAGTGAAAATGCCGCCGCACGGTCTTGGGATCGCGGGAGGAAAATAGATAGAGGGGGTCTCCAGGGGCTGCTGCGAGCCCGGGTGCGAGGTAGAGTTCGGAAGGATTGTAATCAGAGGTATCGGGCCAGTAATCGGTGTTGGGATGGCCACCGCTGGGTTTGGAGTTGGGGTCGTGGAACCAGTGGAACCACCTAGTGACCTGTCCAACCGGGATGAGAGTATGGGTAGATGGACAAGAACGCACCTGAATGGGTGGGCTCGCCGTCCCTGACACATGCGAACCTGTGGGGTCGACGCGGGTCCTGGCGCGGGCTGACGTACGTTGCCGTGACACTCACCGACCCTGATAACAAACATCGAGGCCTGAAACTCGTCTCTCGCCATGAATCGACGTGGATGTGGTACAGTTGACTCCCTCCTAACACATACCGGGTATAACCCATACTCCCTCATATGCCATACCTTTTGGATTTCCCGAGTTGGTTTGCAGGGATTTCGGGACCATAACCCACAACCCATAACCCATAGATACTTTTGGTTGTGATAACCCATACATACTTAGGGTCGGGTGACGCTGACAAAGCACCAAAATAGGAAATTGTATTAGATTCTCGGACGTCTCAGAATGGCAACAATGGTCCAAAACCTCAACCCCTTCATGATCATGATGAAACCTGTCGAGATCCTAAAAAAGGGCTCAGCAAAGCTTCAATTTCAGATACAGGACCAAAAGACAAGGCTCAGGAGGACTGGGGCCCTTCGGCACTCGAACCAGATGGACCTCGCTGAACTGCTAAATCCTGCAATTGAGAGTCACGATATTTTCGATGGGACAGACGAGGACATTTTCAATTCTATGATGGAAGTGAAAAAGTTGCAGGAGGGGAATCTCGAAGGTGATTCAGATGACGATGCTAATTTGGGTCTCGTCCAGCACGTCAACGCACTCCTCGGCCCAGCCCCAGCCCCAGGTCAGTCCGACCCTCGAGCGATTCTCGAGGGGCTCGACGGCTGACATCTCACCCGCGCTCAACTCGACGCCATGGACGATCCTAAACTCGCCCACGACCGTCGTGGGATCCACTGGACGTTCGACGCACCCGCGTACGTCGATGTCGTCGCTCGTTTACGCTACCCGATCACCCACGATCCTACTGCGGTCATCTACGCGCCTTCGTTTGATCACGCGCTCAAGGACCCAACGCCCGACGCAGTCGTCATCAAACCCACCCACCGCATCGTCGTCATCGAAGGGATATACACCATGCTCGACGTCCATCTTGGCGTGATGCGGCAGCCCAAATGAACGAACGGTGATGGGTCGAGATCGACCCTGGGCGTGCAAAGACACGCTTGGTCAAACGGCATGTCCAGACGGGCGTTGCGAGGGATATGGACGAGGCTGTTTGGCGCGCGGAGAATAACGATGAGGACCGTGAGCGTATTGGACTTCTCTCACTTCCCTTTCTTTTGATGTGAGCTAGATGGGAGGTTTATCACGAGGAAGTGATCCAGTTCACGCGGATCTTCTCCTCTTCGCCAAGGTGTGTTCTCGCTGCGCCATAGTGACCACTTAGTTGCTTATCTGGTGTTGTCCTGTTCATGGCCGAAGAGCACGACGATGCGGTATCTCGCGTTGGCGACCTTATCGCTGAGGTGTCAATTCAA
>JBBPLK010000275.1:12963-23478 GCA_038089735.1 Exsudoporus frostii
CCAAGGTGTGTTCTCGCTGCGCCATAGTGACCACTTAGTTGCTTATCTGGTGTTGTCCTGTTCATGGCCGAAGAGCACGACGATGCGGTATCTCGCGTTGGCGACCTTATCGCTGAGGTGTCAATTCAATATTCTGCGTGGTTCAGGCATGTAAATGACACGCTGTGCCACGGTGATTATCACTACTGACATTCCCAACAAGCATACATGTCTCTCCTTCTCGGAAACTCACATGGAGAGCAGCGACTACGGCGATGCAGTACAATTGTTTGAGTGTGCACAAACCCAAATATAATACTACGTCGAGCATGCATTCTATTCCGTCTTATTGGTAACCCTTCCTATCGATCATCTCGCGAGGTGCGGACAACGGTCGTCGTCTTTGACAGATATCTGGTTAGAAGTTTCATAGTCCGGGAATCGCTATTCAACAGCGTCTTTGTGAAGCCCTGAATGCAGCGGCTCGCACGAGGAATGTTCTCTCCACGTGGTAAATGCCTTTGACGAAGAATTTTATGAACCCATCACCAACTGGTTTTCCGGTAAGTGTGTGCTCCATCGGTTTGATTGCCACGATATTTGTATGACTGTTCTCTCCTAGAGTCCAGGCTATGCTGCTTCGAGAAACGGGTGCGCTTCGAAGATGCAGCAGTGGATGTACAACAGCATGATGAGGCCGTTACTCAATATTCAGATGCGGTCACTCTAAACCCATACTCTCTCCGTGGCCGTTTTAGCAAACGAAGTATGGTTCCTCGCCGAGCCAATCAATGGGAATTCACCCTTTTTCGTGAACTGGCCATCTCAAGGTCACTGTGGTCAGGTCACCAGGCTATACCCACTGCACCAGTGGACATATTGACTTGCTCGAGTCACTGTAGTACCCTCGGATAAGGTGAAGAGGCGAAAGTAGTTGTGCACCACTCGGAGACTTTGAGCGGATGGTCGACGAGGAGGGAACCAGCGGGACGGCCGTAGATATGGAAGGATTGGACTGCGAGGTTGAAATTGGCTGCCCTGAGTCAGTCCGTATGCTCAAGCAACCCTATGGATCAGGGGCTAGCTGCGATGTCCCAGACAAAAGCGGCAGGGTAGCTACGTCTTGTCAAGCGTTCATGGTTGAATGTAGGCCCGAGGGCCTGAGGTTTTATACATTTCCGCCTCGCACGAAGTCCTCAAATATTCGATAGCAGATCGGACAGCAAGTACAAACGTAGGTAGAGATCTAGGCGCCAAGATGTATATATAAGATACGTTGATCGAATGGGATATCCACTAATTTTTTCGTCGTCCTGTTCATCGCCAACGCAGCACGGGTATAATCCAGACGACCACACTCGTCGATCATGTTGTCGTAGAACACCGACGTGATCTTGTTCGTCTCACCATCGTCCACCGCCCACATCATCCCGATCACAGAACGGAACCCGGCAAACTGCATTGCCGACGCGAGATGCATCACCTCGTCTGGACTCTCCTCGTCGCCAACAGTCGTATGACAAGCGGAGAGATATGCAAACTGGGGGTTCTCTAGTTCACACCGAATGATCTGTTCGATCGTAAAGTGTCCGTCGTGGAGAGCGAACGCGGACTCGAATGGCTGTGTCCGATTCGGGAGACCGTGACACGCAAGGTGCACCCATTCGTTCTTCCCAAGTTCCTCGCTGACCCGGGCGATGCAGGACGCTTGACCCTCGATGTGTGTGAATGTGGCTAGGCCATCAACACGTCGCTCAATGTTGGCCAGTTCGGCACCGACGGAAACAAGTTCATTCTCACCCTTGGCCTTCGCTTGACCTATACCAAGGAAGCGCTTCCCTCTTGACGGAGAGTGCTGGGGATCGTGACGCCTAGCACGAATGAGGGCAGTAAGGGTTGGGGTATAAGACGAGATATACAGATTGGCCAAATTCCGTTGTCCCTTCCTATACGGACCGGCGGCGTGCACGGGAAGAAGTGAGAACTCGGCAGTGGGGCACCACCAGATGCGTGATTGCAATGGATGTACCGTCTGGAGGAAAGTGACAATAGGGGACACAACCTCGTCCCAGAGTTCCCGCAGAAGGATGGCGAGATCTCGTGTCACGTCCATCGACTTTGCACGCACAGTCAATGTACCGAGAGTCGACGACAGTTCTCGGACACCATCCTGTGTGATTGACAATGGGATGTGGACGGGATTTCGGTCGATGAGGACAATGAGAGCATCACAGCCATATTTACTCGCATTCACAATGATCACAGGGCCCCCGCGGGCTGCCTGTTGGAGACCGGAGAAGTCGGGGGGGAGAAGGAAATGGGAGAGACCGGGCAACCCGCGGATTCGGGTGACGACTCTTTGCAAGGTTGTTCAAAGATGCTGAACGACCTGGGTCCCCTGGTGGGCAAAGTGCCAGTGCGGCTTGGTCAAGGACAATGGCCTCGTTGATGTCCTCCATCGCCCCGAGCTGCCTGTACCGAGCAAAAAGATGAAGTGCGAGGTTGTTCAAAGTCGCTGACCGCGCTGGGTGCCCCGGTAGGCAAAGCACTAGTGCCTCTCGGGCGAGGACAATGGCATCATTGAGGTCCTCCATCGCACCAAGCTGCTCATACCGAGCGGAGATATTAAGTGCAAGGTTGTTCAAAGACGCTGAACGATGTGGGTGTCCCGGTTGGCAAAGTGCCAGTGCGTCTCGGTCGAGGGCAATGGCCTCATTGAGGTCCTCCATCGCCCCGAGCTGCTCGAACCGAGTAGAGAGACGAACTGCAAGATTGTTCAAAGCCATTGACCGTTCCGGGTGCCCCACTTTGCAGAGCACCAGCACGTCTCGGCAGAGTAGAATGGCCTCCTCGAGGTCCGTCATCGCCCCGAGCTGGTCATAACGATCACGGAGATGCATTCCAAGGCACGTCAAGGAAACATATCGCTTGTGATGGCCGGGTGGACAAAGTTCTAATGCTTCGCGATCGAGGACGATCGCTTCGTCGATGCAACTGTTCCCGCCTCCTTGCTTAAACTTGGCAGCAAGGGATTTCGCCCGAGAATGCAACCGATCAACTGGCAGGCACATCATTTCACTGCCCCCCACGTCGGAAAAAAAGAGACAAGTACCTTTCGAATCCATCTGGACCGACCGAACTTGATTCGACAGAGCGGTCGGCGAAAACGCTGGGATACTGTGCGAGCGGGCCAGGTCGAAAAAGGCAACGACGCACATGTACAGGTTGTACTACACCAAATACCGCAATGCACTCTCGAACATGCAACCCGCCTCTACGTCACATTTGAATGGAGCCATTCGTAGGTTTCCGCACACTCACCCCCTGATAACCAACACCGTCTCAGTGAGGCCTGAAACTCGTCTCTCGCCATGAACCGACGTGGACGTGGTATAAGAAAAGGTGCAACCTGTACGTGACATAGAGAATGCAAAGATCAGTGCAGCACTCCCACGACGACGCTAAAGCACCCGTTAATCGGACAGACTCCGAGTCAATGATGGTCCTGTCCAGCACATCGCCATGGACGACGTCCTCGTCGAGCGTGCCCAATTCATCGTCGACAAGCTCAGCGTGTGAGTGCCATGGCTCGTCTTCGCAAACCTCGGCTGATGCGTTCCAGCCTCCCCGACACGGGGCGTCTCTTGATCGCCATCGCAGGCGTCCCCGCATCCGGGAAAACCACCTTCGCTACCCGTCTCGTCCAGCACGTCAACGCACTCCTCGGCCCAGCCCCAGGCCAGTCCGACCCTCGAGCGATTCTCGTCGGGCTCGACGGCTGGCATCTCACCCGCACTCAACTCGACGCCATGGACGATCCTAAACTCGCCCACGACCGTCGTGGGATCCACTGGACGTTCGATGCACCTGCGTACGTCGATGTCGTCGCTCGTTTACGCTACCCAGTCCCTCCCGCAATCACTCGTGATCCTACTGCGGTCATCTACGCGCCTTCGTTTGATCACGCGCTCAAGGACCCAACGCCCGGCGCAGTCGTCATCAAACCCAGCCATCGCATCGTCATCATCGAAGGGCTATACACCATGCTCGACGTCCATCCCTGGCGTGAAGCGGCAGCCCGAATGGACGAACGGTGGTGGGTCGAGATCGACCCAGCGCGTGCAAAGACACGCTTGGTCAAACGGCATGTCCAGACTGGCGTTGCAAGGGATATGGACGAGGCTGTTTGGCGCGCGGAGAATAACGACGAGGACAGTGAGTGTCTTGGACTGTCTCACTTCACTTTTTTTTGATGTGAGCTAGATGGGAGGTTTATCTCGGGGAGGTTGTTCGACGTCACGTATACCATCCAGAGCATCGACGATCCTGCATGTTCTACCTGAGTAACTGGGACGCATAACTCGGCGTCGATGTAGTCTCAGGTCCTCCAAATTCCGATGAGGTGACTTGGAAGTCAAATCTGTGAATGGACTCGTAATATACCTGAATGCTGAGAAGGCACAGGAGTGTCTCGGAGTACCTCGTTACCCCTCGGCAACGCGAACCGCGCATTCCCGACATTTTACGGACATCAGAAAGTTATGGTAGGAGATAGGTATAGATTCAAACGAAGAACTGAAAAGATGTCGTGCTTGTAACTCGACAACTTCTCTCATTACCAAGTATAAAGCGACGGTGATGTTGGTCACTCAGATCTGCGGTTGAATGCACACGCGAGGACCTCAGCCTTTCCACATAATATTCGACAGCAGATTGGATAGCAACAAGGAATAACAGCTAAGCAGGAGAAAGCGAGAGAGCAAACGTAGATAGAGAACTAGGCACCAAGATGTATATATAAGATACGTTGATCGAATGGGATATCCACCAATTTTTTCATTGTCCTATTCATCGCCAACGCAGCACGGGTATAATCCAGACGACCACACTCGTCGATCATGTTGTCGTAGAACACCGACGTGATCTTGTTCGTCTCACCATCGTCCACCGCCCACATCGTCCCGATCACAGAACGGAACCCGGCAAACTGCATTGCCGACGCGAGATGCATCACCTCGTCTGGACTCTCCTCGTCGCCAACAGTCGTATGACAAGCGGAGAGATATGCAAACTGGGGGTTCTCTAGCTCGCACCGAATAATCTGTTCGATCGTAAAGTGTCCGTCGTGGAGAGCGAACGCGGACTCGAATGGCTGTTTCCGATTGGGGAGACCGTGACATGCAAGGTGCACCCATTCGTTCTTCCCAAGTTCCTCGCTGACCCGGGCGATGCATGACGCTTGACCCTCGATGTGTGTGAATGCGGCTAGGCCATCGACGCGCTGTTCAATATTCGCCAGTTCGGCACCGACGGAAACAAGTTCATTCTCGCCCTTGGCCTTCGCTTGACCTATACCAAGGAAGCGCTTCCCTCTTGACGGAGAGTGCTGGGGATCGTGACGCCTAGCACGAATGAGGGCAGTAAGGGTTGGGGTATAAGACGAGATATACAGATTGGCCAAATTCCGTTGTCCCTTCCTATACGGACCGGCGGCGTGCACGGGAAGAAGTGAGAACTCGGCAGTGGGGCACCACCAGATGCGTGATTGCAATGGATGTACCGTCTGGAGGAAAGTGACAATAGGGGACACAACCTCGTCCCAGAGTACCCGCAGAAGGATGGCGAGATCTCGTGTCACGTCCATCGACTTTGCACGCACAGTCAATGTACCGAGAGTCGACGACAGTTCTCGGACACCATCCTGTGTGATTGACAATGGGATATGGACGGGATTTCGGTCGACGAGGACAACGAGAGCATCACAGCCATATTTACTCGCATTCACAATGATCACAGGGCCCCCGCGGGCTGCCTGTTGGAGACCGGAGAAGTCGGGGGGGAGAAGAAAATGGGAGAGACCAGGCAACTCGCGGATTCGGGTGACGATTCCTTGTAATTCAACGTTGAGACGGCACACCCGATCATGTTGATTTGCACCAGGTGAATTAAGGACAGTGCGAATGAGCAATGTCTGCCGTATGAACTCGTCTGCCAACAGCTTTCCTGTCGAGCCAGATGCAATGACATCATCGAGTGGTGAATGGAGGCGAGTGAGCTGGCTCCAAAAGACACCTCGACCCTGTTCTAGAAGCACAATCGCATCTTTTGGAGAGCGGTTTCGAAGACACGCTGAGAATGCGTCCACCGCAAGCGACGAGGTGAGGGCCTTGAGGACAGTGCGATGTTGAGGTAATGGTGGTAGAGTGGCAATATAATGAGTAAGTAAACGGAGAGATGTTTGATAGGCTAGAAGTGTTGTGGGATGGTGGAAATCTTCAGCTACACGGATCCATGTTCTAGCGGCAGACAGATCAGCAGACGACATCGTTGAGTGAGGATGTGCCAGCTGAGCATAAAGATTGAATAGCTCCTCCTTATCCTTTGACTGACTCGACTGTGTAAACCGAGCACAGAGGTGGTATGCAAGGTTATCCAATAACCGCGATCGATCTGGGTGCCCTGGCGGGCGAAGCACCAGTGCATCTCGAGTGAGGACAATGGCCTCATTGAGGTCATCCACTCTCCCAAGCTTCTTGTACCGACTGGAAAGGTAAAGCGCAAGGTTGTTCAAAGCCGCTGAACGAACTGGGTGCCCCGGTGGGAACAGTGCCAGCGCGTCTCGGGCGAGGACAATGGACTCATTGAGGTCCTCCATCGCCCCAAGCTGGTCGTACCGAATGGAGAGATGTTTTGCGAGGTTGTTCAAAGACGCTAAACGATCTGGGTTTCCCGGTGGGCAAAGTGCCAGTGCATACCGGTCAAGGACAATGGCCTCACTGAGGTCCTCCATCGCCCCGAGCTGCTCGAACCGAGTAGACAGACGAACGGCGAGATTGTTCAAAGAGCTTGAACGATGTGGGTGCCCCAGTTGGCGAAGTGCCAGTGCGTCTCGGTCGAGGACAATGGCCTCATTGAGGTCCTCCATCGTCCCGAGCTGCTTGAACCGAGTAGAGAGGCGAACTGCGAGGTTGTTCAAAGCCATTGACCGTCCCGGGTGCCCCACTTTGCAGAGCACCAGTGTATCTCGGCCGAGCAAAATGGCCTCCTCGAGGTCCGTCATCGCCCCAAGCTGGTCGTAACGATCACCGAGATGGATTACAAGCCACGTCAAGAAGACATATCGCCCGGGATGGCCGACTGGGAAAAGTCCTAGTGCTTCGCGATCGAGGACGATCGCCTCGTCGATGTTATTCCTCCCGTCTCCTTGCTTAAACTTGGCGACAAGAGACTTTGCCCGTGAATGCAACTGAGCAACTGGAAGGCACATTATTTCACTGCTCCCCACGCCAGCAGAAAGAGACAAGTACCTTTAGGATCCATCTGGACCGACCGAACTTGATTCGACAGGGAGGTTGGCGAAAACGCTGGGATACTGTGCGAACGGGCCAGGTCGAAAGGGCAACGATGCACAGGTGGTACTACTACACCCAAATATATAGACGTCCGCAATGCACTCTTTGTCGGGCGAACATGAAACCCGCTTCTACGTCAAGTTTGAATGAAGCCATTCGTAGGCTGTTGAAATTGTGGCCGGGTACCGGGCGATGGGTAAGAGACAAAGGCAGAGATATGTGTACTAGGAGAGAGTAAAGATCAGGTGGAAACCCGAAGCGAGCTGTGGCGAGTCGAGAGCTCGGAAATAAAATGACCATACTGAGTGAAAGCAATTTGTTGACAAGTGCTGCGCAAATACCCGATGCTGCCATTGCTGCCACATTCCCTCTCCCACTTCCCATTCATATCAATATCACATGTTCTGATGGGCCAGTAGCATTCTTTGATAAGTAGTTGTTCTGCCATTTAGAACCACTGCGCACTGCGTTCTCATCACGGAATAGTTAATACACCGAATAATGCGCTGCTGACGGACGAGCTCAACTTCTTCAAATGCCACTCATCGGCTTGAACGGCCAGTCTCAGGTCGCTCTTCCCTTGTCCTCGTTAGCATGTCCCCCAACTTACAGTTTGCTTTGGGGTCTCTTCAGCTGAACAACTATGCATCCAGTGCGCATATCCACTACTACTCCAATTCATGACTCGAGCATTGATCTTATTAACCAACGTAGTTGTGATAATCACAGGTGTTGTGTACGACTATAGTGAGTGGTGCTGTCGTGCATGATCCTTTGGGCGTGACCATTGCAATCCCATCACGACAGTCCTCACCTTTTCAGAAGAGGTACTTTTTTTTTGTTCCCTACCTCTTGCTTCCCGGCTAACAATCTATGAAGATACATTATATTTGGGTCAGAAACCAATATCTTCCAAGTGTACACTGATTGACAAAGGATCAGTGTAAACCGTGGACCGTAGTCTCTACAATGTTTGTTCTCGTGTGTATAATCTCTCTTGGGTGCTCCCTTATATCTATTCTGAATTGAATGCTTTGACAGGTCCGTTATCTTGGTATTTGTTGGATTATGTAGGTCGACGGCCACTGTGATCCGTGTTAACTGATGTTGTTGACCCCCAATCCATACTTAAGGATGTATACGTTCGGTACGTTCGACTTGAAGTGTAAATACGAGGTTGACTAGACTAATCACATACTCACAGCTGGAAATACCTTTTTGCCTGTTTCCGTAGAAGTTGGTTCCTCTGCTTTACATCTAATCCATTGCTACTGATCATCATTTTGATAGATGTATGCATCTAAATCTCACTAGAAACCTGTGTTGTTGACAATTGATAAGGTGTGAGTACATTTATCTACAGCTCTCCGCGGAATTTGCCAGCTGAGGCATCGATACTCCAAGGTACTGCAAATTTCATGATAGGAGGCTGGTCATTCCTAGTGTTCCTCTCTGCTGCTGATCGTAAGTTATCGTGTCCTCAATCCCACTCAACCTTCTTTCTTCATCCCAATTATAGTGGTGATGATTCTACGTGTTTATGCAATGTGGAATCGATCTAGGATAATCTTATGTGTCCTTCTGCTCATTTATGTCCCAAGCATCATCATCATCTTTGTTCTTGTAGGTGTCTATATGAACCCTGATGAATACCTCTCTGGTGCGTCTCGTGCTACATCGGAGTCACCAGGATGATTTTGAACAGATGATTCTCCATCCTCTGCCCTCAGTAACAGTCGCCCGAGTCCTTGACTTCTCATTTTGCTATTACTCGGGTGACATGACGCCCTACCTCGCAATATATGTTACAATTCCCCGACAGATACTTGGTGTTGTGCTCTTCATTCTCGCTGTCACCCAAGCCTTGCGGCAGTCGATCAATATGTACAACGCAACGAAGCACTGGCAGCCCAACAAGTACATGGCACTACTCGTGCGAGACGGAATTCTGGATTTTTTTCTGTATGTCTCTCATCTTTTCTTTCGCCATAGCCCGTCCTCCATTCTAGCACCACCTCCTTCCTCGGTCTTCTGACCGTCGAGCACCCACATAAAAACTAACAATTCAGCCAAAATCCTGTAGTAGGAACGTGCTTTACAACATCACGCTTGTGATGCAAAACGGGTCTCCACTCAACATTACCTCCCCACTGGCAATCCCCATGGCCACCGTTGGTTATATGGTTATATGCCCTGTCATGCCTCGTGTCATTCTCAGTATACGAGAACTATATGACAATGACCTCCACGGGCGTTGGCAAGGGATCGACACTGGATTCGGTGTGGTCTCGCAACCACTTTCGAGCTGGAATGTAACTATGACTACGACCGCACCCGCGGAGATTGGTACAGAGCAAGGTCTGGTAGTAGAGACATCAGTTGGCATGAATACGTTTGTCGAGGGTTGAAGCGTTGGCTGCTAAATGATAGCGGATTGTATTTTTCGAAATGTGACTCGAAATGTCTATCCATGATTTACTGTCTGTGTCCCGTTCACAGGACATGCGACTCCAAAGATAATTCAAATATTGCCACTGGGAACTGGATTACCAATGCAAGACTCACCGCATGGGCACCCGACATCGAAGAGGGACATACTACAGGGCACAGAGATGAACCTCCGCCTCGAAGAGACGCGCCATAACGTGTGTGGCAATGAAAGCCATCGAAGGGTCCATTCTGCGATGATTTCAAAGGAAGAAAGAAAGGATCGAGGTTAAACGTTAAAGTTCCACTTCCTCCGCTACCGCTTCCACACAACGACGACAGCGATGAGCGCCAATTTGTATACAGCCAAGTACAGCTTTGTTATGCGTCTCACGTAGGGGCGGGTACGATAAGGGGCGAAGCGGTAGTATGCCATTTGATGTGTATCCGGAACCTCGCGCCGACTCTTTCGTTGGAATTGGCATCGGGGCCGACGAGAAGACATACGTGGTCCCACACTGCCGACATCGTGATGAGATTGGGTAGTCCATTCCTTCGGCTCTCACACGATCCTCTGCCTTAGTAGCCTCTCGCACTCTCTCACCGATCTCGTCCCTCAAATTGTGAACCCCAAGATTACCCCTCCTTGATCTCAATCTGGCCCGCGAACCGCTGTAAAAACGCACCGTCGACGCCGCGGAGGGTCATTCAGTGAAAATACTACCGCCGCATGGTCTTGGGATCGCACGAGGAAAGG
>JBBPLK010000276.1:4838-17006 GCA_038089735.1 Exsudoporus frostii
CGAGAAGTTTGATGTTACTGCACAGCGAATAAATCGACAACCAATTGCCCAGTATCATGCATAATCTACAAACAACTGCAGCTTCTTGGCAGTTCTGGACGGGAACTTGAACGCAACAAGCTTCTCTCCAAATGTCCGCGCAATATCAGCAACACCCGACTTCAACGCTGTGTGCAAGAATCAATCATCAGCCATGCGGGACGATGCAAGGCGAGAAGAACGTACCATCGGCAACGATACTAATCGCTTCCGTCGCTCTTGCCACCTCGACCCTGGTACGTTCCTTTTCCCTGAGAACCTTCAAGTCCCCTCGGTCGATTTCATCTGGCGTGGGAGGTGTATAGAGCTTGGTCACCTCGACATGGTACTCCTCCAAAGCGGTTAAAAATGACAAGAAGCCTTCGAGGATGCGTGGAATATCTCGTTGGACCACACCATAGCGGTCCTCAGTCAGCGAAGCGCAGACAAGACCAGCGAGCACTGTAGTCAGCGTAAGCAATCCGATCATGTGGTACGTTTCTCTATAGGTTCACCTTGGATGATGAGTGCATCGAGATCTCGGTTCGGAAGACACCTTTCAGTCACTTTATTGATGCGATCCCTGCTCCACCACGCATCCCATTGCGCAACCACTTCCTGACACCACGACGGTGAATATTTGTCGACCAAACTCTGACATTGTGCCTTTGCACGCGAGGCATATGCACCAATCAAATCTGGTTGGGGAGTTGCGGCAGCAGCCGTCGTCGCCGACGGAGGTGTAGCAGCAACGGGTGGCGAGGATGCCGAGCGGAAGAGCTCAGGAATCGGTGCTTCCATGACTCGCGTTCCTACCTCGGAAGTGACTACGTCGGCAACCTTGGAAAGATCGGAATCCGACGCAAATGTATCTAGCACCTTTGAAATAGGAGACTGTTGTGACGCTTTATAGATCGCCTTTCGAAGCAGTGGCGTGGAAGGTGGTTGCGAAGTTTTCAGAGGGACGACGGGTACAGGCACGTCTGCTAGCGCGGGTGCACCCCTGCGGAGGAACGTCTGATAGTCGTAGCCTAGACGCAATAGTGATTCGCGCGCCAAAACACTCCATAAACTCGGACTGAATTTTTGATCAGAAAAGAGCGCTGTTCGACGGGATGCACTGGCAGCATGGCTATCTGACGCAATGTCACGCAACTCGGCATAGGCGAAGTAGAGATACAGTGGGTTGTTGGACGTGATACCCGAGACAAGTGTCACGTTGGGGTCTGCGGTAGTGGAGGCAACTTTGATGGGCTAGCGCAAGCTTGAATACATGCAAGAACATGGGAAATGGTGGCGTACCTGGGGAATGTAAACATCGAACAGTGATTCTGCGAATTCCCAGTTGGCAAGCATGGACACTCCGGTGGTGAACGCCTGCGACTCGAGAGCAAAGTGTCGCAGCGGCAAGGTCAACGTCCAAGGGCCTCTGACAAAGTGACCAAAAAACGGCTTGAGAAGAGATCGGACAAGGGGTACCCTCAGGAGCAATGGTAAGAGGGCCAACCGCACCAACCCAAACGCAACATTGTAAACTGTAAATGATAAGAATGCGAAGAGCGTGCTAGTGAGCAGAAGCATGGCGAGATTCCTCGGCACAAAAGGCTGCGTATTTCGTGTCATGAAGTGTGAACAGTGATTCTAACAAAAGGTGACCCACTGCATTCGACGATGGTAGCGCTTTCGCCCAGCGAAAGACGAAGCGTTCGAGCATTACGTTCCGAAGTGCAAAACTGATCGACAACCATACTTGCGCCAGTACGAAGAAGATGAGTCGACCGTTGAGATGATATGGGTGTTTCCTGTGCAACGAATTACAGACCATGGTATTTGAGTCTTGCGTGTCACGCACCTCGACTTTACGAAAATGTTCAGACGCACATCTTCGTTTTTGGACCATGCACGAATGAATTCGAGTGATACGAGCAGAAGTGAGGACGTGATGTAAACTGCGATCCATCGACGCGTCGTTGGCTTTGCAAGCGCAGCTGCTACCGTTTTCGACGGAGAAGAGGCAGGCTCGGGGGTAGCTAAACAAGGAGGTTAACGAATGCGATCAACCATGTCGATGACCTACGTACGCGTCAAAAAGACTTTTCGAGCCACTATGATGGGCAGGACGCCAATGAGCCACGTTAGAGAAGCATTCACCCATGTACTGGGTCGGAACAGTCGTAAAAGGAAACTCGCATCATCTCCGCCGGCCAAAAATACAGTGGAGGCAAGGGAGAAGGCGGCAGAGTAGGCGAATATGTTGTAGAGGAGTCTATGGCTCAGTACGGATTTCGCCAAAGGCTCGAATGCTTGTGGTGCGGATGGTACATTGGTCGAGGGGCGTGGTGCGAACATGGTGGAAGTCGTCTTTGCCGAGACACCAATTCAGAGTGCGTCCGAAAGCTGCAGTCAAAAGCTGCATGCAACGACGCGTTCGAGTCCAAGTCTTGGCTCGGCAAATACCGATCTTAGTCGTGCTTAGTAACACCAAGTAGTACGTCGTCTCATTTATAAAAGACGAGGACTCGCAATGGCGTCCTGAGGTTATTACTCAAGGTGCGTTGTTGTTCTCCAGGCTGCTTGTATGCGCGGTTACCCCCTCAAGTACTGACAGTGATCTCGGTTTGCTCGCTCAAAGTGTGCGTGAGAGCAATCACACCACACTGCACTCGTTCATTTCGCTACCAATCAAGTCAGTCCCATGCTGCGATGCTTTGTTCTTAGTTCTCTACCAAAGGTTCCAAAGGCACTTATACCGTAGCCAATTCCTGCACCAACATGACAAGCGTCTCACTAGCAAGGTATCCTTTGTGTCAAATGTCGATTGCCAGAGTGAGATGCTATAGATCACATTCGAAAGAAAGGCTGAACAAACACATACCCGTACGGACGGCCCCGGACGCTGTCAAACTAAGAAAATATATCGGATGCAGGAGCTAAAAGAGCTGTCGTCGACAGAACGCGACAGGTTTGCATGCTTATGTTTCCTTACTCAAACCCATCTCACAGAGAATCCACAGCCATTCTTCCCAGGGCTTCCCAGACACGTTCCGCAGCGCCATCGCCCGTCCCAGAGTTCGTGATCGCGGTTGGTGCAGTAACCTCACCCACTATCGTTCGCGACGGCGAGTCACCGCCATTTCCCCGAGTGGACGCGACAGTACTCGTAGAAGGTGTCCTGGAACGTGGTGCGAGAAAGCCGCAAAGCGCCGACGGAAGAGCGTGAAGACCGCCCATTGGGGGACTTCTGGCAACGACCTTTGGGTCTTCGTTCTCTTTCTCATACTCGCGCTTCCCATTCGTACCTTCAGTACTAATTTGGACGCCCTCCTGTGGCTGACATGCAGCGTGCGGCGATGAAGTCGACATTGGTGGATGGAATTCGTGATCCCCTTTCGCAACCTTGGTTCCCTTCGACTTGCGCCGGGCGAAGCGGTATCGTGGTCGGTCTATTGTCACGAAGGTCATGTCTGTGGCACGTGGATACCTCTCTGATTGCGATCGTCCCAACGAGCCTTTCGTCTTTGTTGACTGGCTTGATCTCAGAAGTCGCTGAGAATGTGAACGCAGGACGCGTGGTGCAGACCAAGCCGACGAATTGGACTTTTGGTGGGGCGGTGTAGATGTAAACGGCACGCGAATGGTGAATTCTCTTGGCATGCCCGAGTTCCTCTCAGCATCAGGTCCTCCCATCGGTGTTGAATTATCCTTTGACGAGCGTCGAGAAGAGAAGGTCTTGGAGCGTAAAATGGACGGTTTCAAGTCCCATTTGTCCAGGGTGATCTCCTTGCCTGTATCAACTGAAGATGCTTGTTTCAGAGAAACTTCCTGGATGCGAACGCTCCTCCTTCGCACTATGGGCGCCTGTACATCCTCCTTCGACGTCTTTACACCATCGTCTGGGTTTATCGTGGTTGTGGCTGCCCTTTCGTCGGATTCAGTGAAGTTAACCGATGACGCATCGTCTTCGGCCAACAAAGGAGACCCGGAGAGGTCCATATTCTCTATGAGCCGAGATTCCCTGGCCTCCTGGACAGTTTGAGATCCTTCCTCCTCAAAATGCTGACCGACATTTCCCGACGACACCCGTTGTCTCTTGGATGGACGTAATTCGTTGTCCTCGGAGTCGTCCTCTTTCGATTCACTTCCTTCATTCACCTCTTGTAGGATGGCGAGGCGAGACAACGCGCCATTTCGCCCGCGCGAATGCGGGTCAGACTTGGTTCGACTCGCGAGAGGACTGGATCCCATGAGAGCGTCCTCGATCATGATGCTCAAGTCGTCTGTCTGGTCCTCAGCAGCGTCCACTTCCATCTCCCAGGGGGTCTTCTCATACGGTCTCCACTTCGAATCCCGCGTCCGCATTGCCTTGGGTGCAGGCGGAACTCTAGTGCGTGTGCCCAAGCCCAAGCCTAACCTGGAGACGCGGTTCTTGCCCACGACGGCACGGATTCCAACCAATTCCTCGATGCGCTTCTTCATCTCTGCCTCGCTCATTCGCGACAGTCCGTCGTCAGCGCCATCGCATTCTCCACCACGGTCCTGGTCATCGTTCTGCCAAAAATCGTCCTCCGGGCCAATCCGCATCCTACGAGGCAGCCGCGCGTTGAGCGCACGCACAACGCTCTCGAGCTGCGCACGGGACATCGTCAAGAGATCCTCGTGGCAGCAAAACGGCACAGAGGACAGCGCTGTGAGGACAATGCTGTCGGTGGAGAGCGAGTATGTCTGGAGCACGACGGCGGGTAGCGACAGGGTACTAGGCGTCGATGGGATGGAGGACGACGGCGACGATCGACCGCGGGTGCGTTTGTTGCGGCGGCTGACCGTCGTAGGTGTGCGAAGGCGCGTTGGTGTTCTGAAGAGACCCGAAAGCGCTTGCATGGGGGTGGTGCGCCTGGGCGTAGCTGGCTTGCTGGTGGTATTGTCGGTTGACATTCCCGAGCGAGTTGCAAAACGATGTCAAAGCCACTTTGTAACGATCGGGAGAGGAACTCTGAAGAGTGCGCATGGATCTTGTACGCATTAAATACGCACCGTGCCAGAGCGGCTGACACTCGACCAAGTTTCCTTTACCTGTCAGCCGCCTCCGCCAGACCGTTCGAGCCATCGATCGAGCCATCCACATTGGAGAGGGCATCCGCAGAAAGTCAGATCTATTCTTTGAGTGAAGCACCTCGTGTTGAACATAGAGACTTATTGCCTGGCCAAATAACCAGCGACGAATTCTGACTCGGAAAGGAGGTGAATATATCATATGAGCAATATATAAGATTACTTACCTTGTTATGAGGCGAGAGACATGATTCGAGATATGATACACCTGGAATTTCAATGCGGTTATTATTTACTGCACAACACACCGCCACCTCGACTCTCGTCGCTGTTGTCACCGATGTAAATCCCAGATCTTGACCTAGATCACTTGGGTCAATTTGTCCATACTACTTGGGGTAATCCCCCATAACGTCGAGTACATTGACCTCCGCAGATCTTTCTACGCCTGTTGGCGCCGTTGTGGAGGGATTTTGCGACATGCCGAGATACTCGTGCTGAGGGATGAGTATTGTGCGGCACTGCAACTTGACCTGGATTACAAATAATGAAGGGAGATGCAAGAAAAAACTACACGTTCTGTGCACACAGCCATAGGCCGCTGAAAGATGAGCATGAACGCACCTACGATATGTAGATAAATGCCACCAAAAGCCAGGTGGTAACAAATCGGACAGATCAAGAAAAAAAGTCGATTGAGAACACACCGATTCAAATAAGATGCTCCACAAATGCCATTCATGAGATTCGGCAGCGCTCGATGTCTGTGGGTGAAGGGCCATCGGTTTTGAGGATACCGTATTTTCGTCTAGAGCGGTTGCCGAGTTAGGCTCAGTAAAATCGGTTGTTGTCACAGGGCTGTAATAAATGCCTTTTTGGATCTGCGAGTCGTCGGCGAGTGAGTACGCGTAGAACGGTTCCCAGCCCAAAGGCACGGGCACAGACGGTGTGTCTGCCTGTTTGATGACATGGGGGTCGAAGACTCAGAGGCAATGTTGTACCGCAATGCGAGCCTCAAGATGATTGGGATGAACAAAAGGGGACTGTCCACTGCCATTGCATGGATACCGAAGGAGGCAAAGAAAGGGGGAAGTGCTGTCCTGCAGAGTAGCAGCGCTACCCCGATTCCGTCAAGTTCCGGATCCACAGCCCCTACAGCAACTATTGATCGAGTAATATGTGTGGTGAGCGAGCAAAAACGGAGGCTGATGGAAGTGATCGGTGCCACGGCAGTTATAAACGTTGGGCAGTAGATGTATTTATGCATGTCAGCGAGAGCCTGAGGCAGTTTGATGTCAATCCCATGTGCGCGATAAGGAAGGCGACCACAAACATTCAATGTGCAGGAAACGACGAGACGACGTTATTCGTTAATACAACACTTTACTCAATCGTTGTATGGAATTAAGGAGAACATCACCCTGCTTTACTACTTTCTCATATTGAGCGTTCTTGAGTGACGGTCGCGTCGTTTCCACAATTCCATGTACCTTATCGATCGTGCAATGCAATCGTCCATTGGCGATAAAGCGTGACAACTCGCTGAATCCCTCATCAGCCACTGTGTTCATCAGAAGCGACTTCAACCTGCCTGTCAATGAAATCAACGCTGACTCCAAATGCGCCACTGAGACTCTCCAGCGTGACGCTACGGTATGATTCCAACAGCTGGCTATATGCGAGGATTCGCATCTCTCGGACGTAGTAACGGGTATGCGGAGATAATAACCGCGAGGGCAGGAGATAAGTCTGCTCGAGGGTAGCTGTGGGTATGGTCATGGCGTGGAGGACAACCATTCAGGCAAATGTGAATGAGGATTGATCAGTCATTGCACTAAGCCAACCTATTGTGGGCACAGAAAATGCGTACCTAGTGCGACAAAAAACTTGGCGTAATGACAGTCGTACAAGTTATTTACGAGGTCACCGAGGACAGGGAGTTCGGGCAAGACGGAGATAACATCTGGGGCAGTGATGAGCTGAAAGAATAATCAGCCTGCCTAGCTCATGGCAAGGATGGTGGAAGTTAATAACCTTTTTCTTCAGATCTGGCCGCTTGAGGGTCAACGAGTTGACTATGATCGTGAGAGCGACAAAGTCGGTATACGAGATTAATTCTGTAGCTGTGAACGTGGACAGCGCGTCAAGCAAAAGCTCGCCGCCGGTCTTGAATTGACGAATCGAGACAGAGTGCAGTCCACGGTAAACCTTGAGGCGATTTCGTCTGTCCCAGTCACCGCCCTCTTCAATGAATCTGCAAGGTGCTATTGAGTGGTACGTGATGCGTCAAAGAAGTGGCCAACTTTTCCGCCCTTTCAAGGTTCTCGATAATGAGAGCGTTATCCCCAAAAAACAATCCGATCCGGATGAGAGTGAGGGATATATCTATCCTGGATCCAAGTCCTGGGGTTTTCTCAAGTGCCAGCTTCTGCGCTGCGATTGCGCGTTCCTGCTAACGGGTCAGCTGCGCTGTGTGGGGAAGGGGTCACCGGCATACCCTGTCACCTATTTGCGTCAGGTGGTTTGCGCGTGCCTTGAGCGCATCGGATATTTCAGACTCTCCTTCCGTCTTCTCAGCCTCGGCGAGCCGTTCGTCCAGCTTTTTGAGTTCTTCCTCGTTCGCCTTCTCCATCTCGCCGAGGAGTGCAGGGTCGGAAACGAGAGCATTCGAGGACGTGACAAGTCGATAGTACGGGGCCATTTCTGATCGCAAACGGACGTTCTAGTGGAACAGATTCTTGTCAGCGAATGAGAGGACGTACTGTCCGCGTTGATCCCATCTAACAATGAATTCCGGGCGTTGTCGTGGAGATGCTTGAGTGAGGGAGAGAGTAAGATGAATACATGTTGGGGAAGACTCAGATTAGGGAACGGCAGGATCGCGTCGTCGGACATGGTGGTGTGATGAACAGCACCGCGACGCGTCATTCACCGGTTCAGCCTGCTGACAAAGCGACCCTAACGAGGAATACCTCAACCTGGCTCCACTCCAACCCTACATCTCGTCTGACCCTCCACCACACGAACCATACGTGACTGCCCCCAACGCCGCCGTGGCCACTACCGCCAATGAACGCATTGTCCTCCAAACCGCCATCCACTTCAACGGCGGTGGTAGGTCTCTTCTATTGTGCGCCATACGTAGTACATGTCTTCTCATTTCCCTATCATGTATGGGATTGCTATCGTGGAGAAAGCAGGTGGGGTGCTAATGTCAATAATCCTGATACTCATCCTTACCGATTCATTAACAATTTGGGCCTGCATATTCAAATTATCCGTATAAAAGGGAGTGAGTTATATTGGTCTATCGTCGGGCGGACAGGGCAAGTGTGGATGATAAGCAAGAATACCGTGGATCTCTGAGAGTGTTCATCTGCGCAGGTTTCCCCTGAAAAATATGCTCGGTCAACAGAACATGTCCGCAAAGGAGTACGGCACTGACCTGTTTACCATCGCCAGTCTGTGAAGGCGTTCCTTTTCTCCGAGCGACTTACTCTCTCCCTGCACCACAGCAATCAATTCTCTCGCCAGTCGCACTTCCAAACTCTTTCCCGGCCTCGACTCGCTCGCTGCAATAATTGCTTTGAGTCCTGCACGCACGCGCTGTTTCTCCGTCAACGGTTGCGGTGTCATCATCACTTTTGTCCCGTATTTGAACGAGACGACGCGTACGGCAGGGGCGGCAGTCATGATGGCCTCTCGAACGATGGGCATGGGGGGCGCATGCGTAAAGGTGTGGATGTGGAGAAGCATGCGAGAGACGGTGCGAGCGGCGCGTGCGCGGAGACCGTGTCGTTGGATGACGGCGGCAATGTAGTCGAGAAGGGGGTCGTGTGCGGGTGGGATGAACATGTCAGTCGCAGTGGGACTTGCGCTCACAGCTGAGGAATGGGCTCGTTGGGTCAAGGGGGCCGAACGTAAAGGCGAAGGGGTGGAGGTGGACTTGGCGGTGTTGAGACCCATCGTCGAGCCCATGAGCGCGTTGAGCATGTCGGCCGATTTTGCAAGCGTGTGCTCGTCGTTGGAGGTCTTGGTGCTCGCATGCCGTGTCCAGATGGAGGCGGTTTTGTGTGTGTGCGTGAGTCGGGCGATTATTCTGCTGGCACTCATCATCCGCGCGTGCCAGCTGGTGGTGTGCAAAATGTCCGGTCTGTCGACAACAAGCCCAAACAACGCCCCCTTTCCTACTGGACTCAAGCAAACTGCATGGCTTTGTGGCATATGCGACTGCATACAAATGTTTTTGGGAGTGGGCGTCGTAAGGCATAACAAACTATATGTAAAAACAGAACAGCATGAACGACCCGTTTACACCTCCTTGACCTTGACGGTACCACGCAGCAGACCAGTCTGAAAACGAACCCACGTATTTAGAATTGCAAACTCGGAGCAGAGACATAGAGTGGCTACGTACCCGGCGGGCAGCAATGAGACCAGCCTTTTGTCCAGGAACAGCGGAGCGGGCGATGGTCGAGGCTTTACCGATGTGTTGGTGGTTACCACCACCGTGAGGGTGATCGACGGGGTTCATGGCAACACCACGAGTACGAGGCCAGCTAAAAGGGGGAGGAGCAGATCAGCACCACTGAGGTACTCGCCACGCCTACAACCTCTCTCGTACCTGTTGCGCTTGGCCTTGTATTTGTGGTACGCGCGACCAGCCTTGAGCAAAGGCTTGTCAATACGTCCACCGCCGGCAACAATCCCGACCGTCGCACGCGAGCTCGCAGAGATGGTTTTCTTTGCACCGCTGGGGAGACGAATTCGGGTCTTGTGGTCCTCGGTGGAGTGACCGATGATGGTGGCGTAGTTGCCAGATGTACGTGCAAGCGCACCACGGTCACCAACTTTCTCCTCAACGTTGCAGATGATGGTACCTTCGGGACATTGGCCTACAGGAAGAACGTTGCCAACGGCGAGAGCGGCCTTCTTGCCGCAGTAAACGAAGGCACCGGTATGAAGACCCTCAGTAGCGATGAAGGTTTCCTTGCGAAGCTTGTAGCGATAAGGGTCACGGAAGACGACACGTGCAAGTGGTGCCCCGCTAATCCAGGCTGCATGAGTGGCAAACCACCGATGGCAAATGTGGGCTCACCGGCCAGAATCGTGAATGATTTCCTTGACAATACCACGGAGATATCCGTTGCGCTCTGCGTAGTCGAGAGTGCGGAATTTGGCGGGTGCCTTGTTGTGGTGAGTGTGCGCCTTGAACTGCAGGGGGAAGGGGGTGAATGGTGGGCGAGGTTTATGACGGGGTACGACGTACGATGGCGTGCGAGCGCCTCTGTGCCCTAATAACCCGACCCATCGTTATCTACAGCGACGTCAGCTGCTTGTTCGGAGAATGGATGGTAGGGAGAGGAGAAGGGTATCCAGACAGAGACCAAGTAATCCAGCGCGTGAAAGACCGATTTCGATCCCGATTTCCCGCGAACGTGTGTCCGGGAGTCCTTGAACGGTGCAACGACGTGATACTCACATTCTTTGTGTCCTGAAGGAACCGTTGCTGGCTTCGAGCTCACTCGTCCGTGTGCTGTGGGCGGGAAAGTTCGGTCGGAGACTGAAATATCAAACGGGGTTAGGATTAGTCACGGTGTGTCTCCGTCACGTCCTCGATGAACGGCCTCGCTGCCCTGCGACGCACCCGCTGGAGACACACAAGCCACGCCTTCCGCTCGCCCCAGCTCCCGAGATTCGCTGTCCGTCCTGGCCCTGCACATGCGCGCCCCCTGTCCACCGTCCAAGCACCGGCATCCGACATACCGACAGCCCGCAGTGTCCTCCTCACATCCCCAGCGCCTGCTGACCTGGACGCACAGGAGATTGACGCCGAGCTCATCCCCCCAGACCACATCCGCATCCTCCTCACAACCCGCGCCGCCGAGGCATGTTAGACCCCTCCAGAAATGACCCGACACTGACCACCCTACAGCAACTTCGGCGCATCGCGACCCGCGAAGCCAACCCTAACATTGCCTTGCAAATCGCTGTCGAGTCCGGCGGATGTCACGGCTATCAATACAAACTCCAACTTGCCACCACACGCGCGCCAGAAGACTAGTGCGTCTCCTCCTACATCTCCGCCTGTTCCCGCTTACCCGCCTCTCCCCCCTTCCCTAGTCATCTCGCCCATCCAGACGTCCGTCCTTCGAACGTATACGTTGACGCTGTAACCCTCCCCATGATCAATGGCGCGACGATCGATTATGCAACAGAGCTCATTGGGAGCTCATTCCGCGTCACCGGAAACCCACAGGCAAAGGGCGGTTGCGGCTGCGGTGTCAGCTGGGAGCTGAAGGAATAAATTCCCATCCACATTTGCACGTCTAAACTACACGCCCGAGTCCAATGCGACACTGACCACACTTACCCTCATGTATAATAATATCAATAGATGAAACTTGCTAACTACTCCGCCCTTAGAACAAGGTTCTTTGAGACAGGTTCCCCTTTCCTATCTACCAAATACAGGACAGAGACTGAAATGACTACCCTGGACACGCAGCAGACAACAGAAGACGGAGCAAGCTTCAGACAAAACCACTATCCCAAACACGACGACAGCACCCATCCGTACACCCTCAAGTTGTCGCCAGCCCTACCGAAACAATTCGCATAGTTGGTTACCGTTGACCGAACGCCGTATATTGTCCCGAGAACTTAAGTGAGTCGTTGTCGTTGAACGCGACCGCGTTTCCTGCCTCGTACTTTCGCCGAATCTTGATGAGTTCCATCATGCAGTGTCGTTTTATGCCGTCGAGTTGATGTAGGGATCGGTCCGAGTCATGTCCGCTTGCCACCCCCGCCTGCGCTGGGTCCATCACATTGGTCACAAGCACGAGCGACTGAATGGCCGGAAAGTGCAAGCGATCCAACGAGGCTTGCCACGCTCGACCACCGCTTGAGGTGTAACGCCGCCTGTAACAACCCACCCGCAATCAACGCAGCTGTCGACGGTTATTTTCTTCCCAATCGACACGTTCAAAACACCTACCCAAAAGATCAACGCACGCCAACCCACCCCCACTGCACATGTTGAGATAATCGGGCTGCGTGGAGGTACTGCCGCTCAAAATGCTCGCGATGAGGGATGGGAGG